>VZTL01073437.1:11574-58293 GCA_013400535.1 Scopus umbretta | reverse complement strand
TTTTTTTTTTTTTTGTCCTCTGTTGCTCTCTGAGAAAAAAGACATTTAATTTCACACCTCCAGTGAGAGCAGGGGGGGTCTAGATTCCTTTTTATGATATATGAAGTGAGCTCAGGAAAGTTTACCTGGCTCATATTCACGCAGATTTTGCTCAGATGGTGGCCCACTGTGTATTGTTCCCTATTGTCTTAAATCAAAGCACTACCTTTACGGTAGAAAAGAAATCTGATTATTGACTTAGCTGCACTCATCTTGCCATACTGGAGTTAATGGGACTTACCGTGTTCCTGAATTAAGGGCCAGCAGAGGAAATCCTTTCCCTACTTCTTCCTGGGAAGCACAAGTTTGTCTAAGGGCTGGGGGATAGTTCTCTAAAACTAAATACCTTTATTTAGACTTAGAGAAGTCAAATAAATCCCTGACTATTAAAAACAGATAAAAAATAAAACCTTAAGGAGCTAGGCACCTTTTAGCACCAAGCTGGATTTAAGTCTCCGGCCAAGGATCAGCATTTAGTGACTTAGTGGTATGTATTTACTGTTGGTGTTTTTTGCTGGTGATGCTATTCTAGCCTTCTTTGCCTTAGTTTAACACAATTGTTTAAATCTTCAATTTTCAAATTCTTCAGCTGGTTAAAAGCTCTCTGGGTGTCCTGCTTGTGCAGGGACTGCATATCATGTCTACTGCATCTCTCCGTGTTTGCTGCTGTAACGTATTCTTTCTACAGCAAAAAAACTCATAATCTGTTCCTAATTCATCCTGAGGTCTGCTTGGTCATCCTCACAGTCTAAAGCCTGTGATTTCTTCTGTAATATGTCATAACTGTCAGCTGGAATCAATCGGACAAAACATAAGCCTAGGTATCATCATAAGGAAAACAGGTATAGGGTAATAGCCTCCAAAGCCTTGGTCTGCTTTTAAAAATGTTACCCTTTACTTCAGAATCAATGTGGACACAGAAAGATGGAGTCAGTATTACTGAATATTTCTTTGTAGGTTAGAAAAGCCTTATGTAGTACAGTAAGACGATATCTTTGTTTTGACTTGAGAGCCACAGCTAGAGTATTGATTGGATACTTGCTACAACCAACATTTAAGCAAAACTACATCTGTTCAGATACAGTAAGAAAGCATAGCCCCTCAGCTTGTTTATGACGTGATTTTGCCCCAGAGCTTCACAGAGATGTTGTATAGCCCAGCAGGGATCTTCTGAGAGTGGTCAGCAGCTCAAATCTGACCCGTCAGCACCAAATCTCTCTTTCCGCAGTCCCCTGCCTTGCCCCCAGGCCTCCAGCCAGGGGTATAGCCCAGCAGGGGCAGATAACAATCAGTTTTTCCACTGTAGGAAGGGAGCCCCTCCTTTGCCTACTCTCTCCCTGCAATATAAACCATGGTCATGATAAGGGATTCTGCGTACAACAGGGATTCTTAAGAGCTGCTAAGGGTAGAGTAAGAATACGGCAAGCACTTCAGATGTATTACAATACTCATCCAGCCTCCAACTAATTCCAGCCCAGAAGATTGCCTGAAATTCATGTTGTTAGTTTAGCAACCCTAATTTATGCCTCCTCAGATTACTTGTACATTCTACCTATGAGCCCATATCAGCTTCTTGAACCCAGGCAAGCTGCATGAAGGAGCTCTGGCAGTCCATGTGTACTGTGTGAAGAGCCAGGTCCTCTTGTTTGCTTTGAATCTAGCTGCTGGTCTTGCCTCTGAGTTTTTGTAATGGAAGAGCTGATAAAGAATCAGTCCTTGCCTACCCTCTCCAAGACATTTTGTAGATCTCTAACATCCCTTTAAGCCTTCCATGCTGAAAAGTCCCAGCCAAATTGGTTATTCCTTTTATGGAAGCCATAATTTGATCAGCCTGATTGCTCTCTTCTTTACCTTTCCCAATACCCTTTTTGAGATGAAAGGGATCAGAACTGCACCCTCTATTCAAAGGCTATATGAACCACTCTTTTTTTGTTGTAGAGAATGCAGAGGAAGGTTTTAGAACGAGTGCAGCAAACAAGTGACACAAAACCCTTAAGCGTTTAGAGTATTTTGAGCCTGAGTCTGCTTTATAGTCTGCTTTCCATAGTGGTGGTGGGGAGGACAGTAAGGGACAACTTGAAATTGTGCAGTGGCAGTCCATTTCCCCTGATTTTACAAATATTATCAGAATGACCTAGTAAAAGAATTTGTGGAGAGCTGAAACATTCTTTTAATACTTTTATTATTAAAGAATGCTGAAGCATTCTTGTCACATTTATTTTTGGAAATGTCTTTTAGAGCCAATTCTGTGCAATGAAATAGGAGTCTAAAATGCAGTGCTGAAAACATTACCCCTTATTCAGTTTTACCCTTTTATCTTATGGCAAAGTGAGGGGACTAATCCTTGAATTGTTTTAACCTAAGGAGCAAGCCCTTCTTCTGTAATGTACAAAAACTTGCACTGATGGTTAATATTAAAGAATACTTCAGTGCTTCAATCTAGACAGAGATTGCCTGTTTCAAAGAGTGCCGGAATAGGTGGTGTTTGCTTGTGCTGGTCTGGGTATGTCTCCCCATTTTGGCAGAGCTGTCCCAGGCTGGCTGCAGTGCAGGCTCTTTGCTGCTCTGCAGAGAGATGTGTACTTTTCCAGCTCTGCCTGGCTCTGGGACATCTTGAGTAACATGACATCTTGGTAGTCAACCCTCTTCATGTATTTTGATTTCATGTATTTATCCATTTCGTCTTGAATGTCTACCATCCGCTGTGTCCTGTAGCAAGGAATTGTGTCATTGAACTACATGCTGTGTGAAGACTGAACTCCTTCCGCTTTGCAAATCTTCTCACCCAGCTCTTGTCTTGCTACCCTGGTCATCATACACGTTTGTCACCTTGCTCCTCACTCCCCTTCCAGATCGCTTATGACTATAGTATGTAGGCCCCGTGCAGGTCTCCATGGGATGCCATTCATGACCTTCCTTCGCTCAGATGACTGTTACATCTATCCTTGTTTCTTCTGGTCAGGTTTTATCCAATTTTATGCAAGAAGATACCTATCACAGTCATTTAGAGAGCTGATGACACAGTCAATGCAAGGGAGCTGATGGAAGGGTGTTTAGGAAGGGGGCAGAAGTCTAGGTTTCATCCACTGAGGTTAGATGTTGCAAAGGATATATTTTCCCAGACATAACTCCTAAGCTTTCTCTTAGAGGTCTTTCATAACCTGCAGCTGTGCCATAAGCAGGTCAAATTTCTCCTGTCTCTATTTCACTGTTCTGTCACCCTTTTTAAGAGCACCATGTATGTTTATTACGTGCTCCATAGAGGGTTCATGTTCAAGAAGCACTCTGAAGATTAAAGCACTAAGCACATCTTTGTTCTGAACATAAACTAGTGTTTCAGTTGCCAGTGTGGTCATGCTGGCACCTTTCTGAAACAATAATACTCACTTTCAAATGAATTAAAGATCCATGCTTGATACCAGTGCAAGCTTGGCCCTGGGTGTGACTAGGAAAAGACCTGTCAATCTTAAAGGAAATAGTACAGTTAGTATTTTTAAGGAAACTGGTATACTAGCTGCCATACTATATTTATTCAGGAACATAATTTTAACATGTGAAAGTAAATCCATGGCAAGCGGAAGGTAGGTAGATAAACCCAGCATTTGCAGTGTCAAGCTAATTCTTGCTATAATAATAGGAAAACAGTTATTTAATTTTTTTAGCACAAGAAATGATAAGGATTCCTTGTTTTGCCATTTCCTCTCTATCAAATTGGTAATGTCTATGGGGAAGAGATCTCAATAACAGAGAAAGACTATGAGGGAGAAGAGATGGTCTCAGGAGAGTGCAGGATGAAATTGAGAGAGTCCATCCACCTGCAATTCATATCCCTGTGAGTGTTTCCCTCAGCAATTTACTACTAGGTGAGCTGAGAAAGGTTCTTGACATGGAAACTGTGCAGCTAGGAACAGCACCAGTGATGTGGGAGTGCATGGTGAGCTATGGCAGTAAACGGGAATGTTTACAGGACTTGAATAAAATGTGCAAAGTGCATTACAGTGTGAGGACTATGAGCTCTCTTACACAGGCAGGAGCCTGTTGCTCACGTTAATCTTGTGGGTGCTCCCATTCTCAATGTGCTGTGTGATTCATCTTCTTGCACAGCCAGCAGCAATTCCAGGAGCCAGCTTCTGTCCCCCTGGAAATAGTCAGCAGAGACATTCAGATTAGAGGAAGGCATGACCAGAGGGGATGAACAGGACGTTTTGTTTCTTTGCATGGTGCTAGTGTAATATGGGTGGGGATTTTTTTACTTTTGTCACTTTTAGTGTTATTTCAAAAAATAAGTATTTAAATTTTAAATGTGCACTTTGGTATGTAAAAAGAAGGAAATGCTCTACTTGCCACAGTAGGAGAGAAGTGGGAGCATATGACCTAGACCCAGCATATTTCTGTATTTCCGTATAGTTATGTCACCACAAGTCTAGCTGGTGTCCTGAGAACAGCAGAGCATGTGCTGTTTGCATCCAGGATCCCTCCTTTGGGAGGTGCTGTTTTTCCAAGACTGCCAGTTGAGTTAGCTGTGTTTGGCACTCACGCCGCTCTTTGGAAAATACAGCGTGTATTAGATAGCAGAGAGAATATTTACTTTTACAAAGCCCATGCTCAGATCCAAAGGAACAAATCAAGTCTCCAAGTGCTGTTCCTTAAATGGTTTCTGACTGCTCTGGCATCAAGGAGTATCAGATATCTCATCAACTTCAAACAAGCCTTTGGATGTATCCAAATTAATCCAAATATTTGGTGGGGACCCTGTTCCTTATTAGGCTGTCTGTGCTTATTAGGGACTGTAGCAGTGAGTCTATTTCTTTCTTTTTATTTTATTAATATTCTGTGATATTTCAGCTGTGTTCCATTAAGAAATGTAGGTATAGTGCCTATGAGGCTATGGATGAGAAAGGAGGTAAAAAGCACGCTAGCTTTTTCTAATGAATTTGTCAAGCAAGATAAAGGGACAGAGGTAAGTTATTTGGTGCTTTGCTAAACAGTGATGGTTCAGCAAGACATTTTGCAGAAAAGCTTTCTCTTTCTTTTTTACCTTCACTAAGGCATCTAAGATAGAACTTATGGAATTTTGTCCCTGGACAATTTGTCTCAGTCAATAAAAATAGCACCATGTATGGAGGGCCTGCCAACATAGAAAGTCCGGAGGTATTAGAGATAGAAACACTACACAAAAAGAACACTCGTCACCTTTCTGCTACGACCTCAGCCAATGAACAAACCACTGTTCTCTCCCTGCTGTGGAATAAGATCTTTTTTGACACATTCTTGGGACAGGAAAAGAGTGGAAGTGACCAGCTGTGTGTGAGCAGGATGGCTATTCTTGCTCTGAATCAAAAGAGGGGAAGAAAGTTTTGAAGACAATACCTAAAAAGCCCCCCATCTGGTTGGACTGTGGACATTTTCCACAACCCTGTTTGCCTTGACAAGTTGCCTATGGGAAAGAACACAAAGTAAAACACTCTTTGTGCAGGAACAAAATACCCAGTACTTGTACAATGTTCCTTTTGTTAGGAAAGTATGCAGAGATATTAATATAAATAGATGCAACACCAAGAGTATCATCAGAGTGAATGAATTTTAAATGGCTCCTCACCATAACGATGGCTGCACATATCAAGGTCAGATTTTAAGGAAGTTGCACATTTATCACATGCTGTACGTTTCTCAAAGGCCCATGTGAGTAAGCTGTGAGGAAGGAGGATGTGCTTTTCTAAAAGTAGTGTAGTGACTTACAGGATAATCGATACTAATAAAGTATAGCTATTTGTACAAATAAAGCGATCACTATTTTCTGGCTCTCTGTAAACCAAAATGGGATAACTTCATTCACTTGTGTTATTTATCTTACACAAAACACTTTTCACAGCAAGCCTTTGACATTAATAGAAGCAATTTTAACTGTGCTTTCAAGCTTACTGCTGGCCTTTTTTGGGGGTAACTCATTCCTCGCAGTTAAAAGCTCTTCCCAGATGTGAACATAATAACTGTGATTCTGCTCATAGGCCTAAAGAGGACTTGTTTGTTGTTGCAATTTGTGCTCAGTGGCAAACCTTTTTTCTCTGTTTGTACATACTGTAGAGGAATCCAGAGCTCCAGCTTTGCTTTACTTTGCTCAAGCTCTAGACAAGCTTAAAGAAAGGAGATCCTTCCTGCCAAGATTGCATTGCTTTGCTGTCTGCTTTATCTGCTGCAAGGGTGCAGGACGCAAACTTTGGCCTTTGACTTGCAACCACCCAAATCCACTGAAGGGACCAATGCCCTTGTGTCAGAGGGTGTTCTGCAGTAAGTCTGCTCAGGGCAGACGTCATTTGTGTTTGTTACATACTTGTGCGTTACTGCTGCTTGCACCTAAATCTTCAACAAAATTGTTTGTCAGACACTTTGCAAGATGCGTTAACACACACAGGCAACTGGTCTGTATAGTCACAACTCTGTTCCTCTCCAGCTTTATCTCAGTGTAAAGTAACCCAGCCTGAGTAGAGCGAAATAATTGCACTAAGTGTAGACCATTTAATATCTAAGATTGAGTAAAAGTCCTGGTGTTGCATCTTTTTTCTGATTAGGAATTTTGCGATCTTCTCTTTTTTTTTTTCCCTCCATTTTATTTTTTTTTTTTTAATCCCCCGTCTCTAGATTCATCCCACCCTATTCAAGCAGAGGTATTTAAAAGCATCTTGGAGCTTTATTTTTAACTGCCTGCATGTGTGACCTCGGAAAGAAGCTATCTGCAGCATTGTGGCAGGGTGTAGAGTGTTGCTGAGGACAGTGTATGCTTTGTCCAGAAATGAAAAGCATATCAGTGCTGAGACTAAACATACCATGGTTTTGAAAACTAAGGCAGAGGGGAGGGAGAGTAAGCTTTACAAGTGTGTTGCTTGACCACTTTTCTTCGATGTTTTGTTTTTTTTCCCTCACAATAATTTTCCGTCCTTCCTTATCTCTCCTTATCAGCTGTTAGCTGCTAAGGGGCACTGCGTGCAACTTATTAGCTGACCTAAGCAAGGTCTTGGGGGAAAAACAAATCCCACAGCAACTTTGCTGTGTGCCTGTGTCCACAGCATCACAGTTCTGCTGGGGAAACGGGCATTTTGTTATCCATGTTATGGTATTGTGGGCACTCTACAAGTGAAAAGCCAACAGGACATCAGCTGTGTGATCTTAAAATGCTTCCCTTCAGCTTTTTGTGGCTGGATGGCATTATTACGCTGAGCAAGTATTTGCTAAATTTAGAATAGAAATGCCATCGGTACTATTCATTATCCTTTTAATCTAATTCCAAAAAAAAGAAAAGCAAATTGATTTTTAAGGGAGGCCTCTGGTAAAGATTAAGGAATGTTTTTTTATAAGCTACTGCACATGTTGCCTTTTAGACTCAGACCTGCAAAGAAGACAGGCATTACTAATAACTTTATCATCGCAGTTCTAATTGTATTTACTTTGTCTGTACATTGTTTCGTTTAACAGCACACAAACCAAAATATTTTCTTTCTCGGAGATGTCCCTTACATCACTCACAGACCTGAAGAGATTCCCAAGCAGCATACCTGAAAGGAGGATGTGCACTTTCCCAGAGTTATCCTGCATTTTTCAGTCAGATAGAAGAGTGGTTTTTCCCTTGTATTGCTGAGCGTGATGTTATATGATATGGAATATCTCCCTGGTTAGTTTAGGTCACCTGCCCCGTTGTGTCCCCCCCCAGCCTATAGCCCACCCCCCAGGCTATTCACTGCAGGGGGCAAAGTGAGAAACAGAGGTGGCCTTGACGCTGTGGAAACACTGTTCAGTGAAAGCTGGAAGATTAGTGTGTTATCAGTACGGTTTTGGTCAAAAATCTAAACCACAGCACAGTGTAAGCTGCCATGAAGAAAATTAACTCTCTCCTAGCCAGGCCTGGTACAGCCTGAAACTCAGGAGGGGATCTTTGGTTTTTGTCTTCTCCATAAAATTTATACTGCCTAATTTTTCCTTGGAATACTTATCTCTTCCTGCTTTTATTATCCCACAAAAGGAATAAACCAGCTGCACAGTCTAGATAACTTGTCCTTTCACAAGCATTTGAAGGGGATGAGGAGCTGATTTAAGCACATTAGGTGAATGCAGCGATTAGGTGCCTCAAGCCAGATTGTGCATATTAGCAAACGATTATGGTCTCTCTCTCCTGTAAGTCAATTTACATGTGTGTAAAGTAGGGGCTCTCAGATTCTCAAATGCATGGATCATGTCTCAGTTGAAAAAATGAATTGCAAAGCTCTTCCTCCATTATTCAAACATGCCTGTGCCATCAGGGTCCCCTTTTTGAAATTAATCTGTAGTTACATGAATAGTCATTATTGGAAAAATATTCTGCTTGGCTTTGATTTTCCGTTAAGATGATGGTGTAGCACTCAGAAAAGATGAACCAGTAGGATGATGGGAGCAGTGTTTTGTCACTGCCAGTGCCATTCCTTGTGATCCTGTCAGCCTTATGAAGTCCCAGCCTCAGCACTTTCTGGAGCTGAGGCAACTAATATAAATATTTCTCTGTTTTTAAATTAAAGCCTCATGAGTGTTGAAAATAGCTTTGCAGCATGATATGAATGCACTCTAAAGACTTTAAAACAGAAAGCAAATAAAACCAATCTTTTTGCATTTAGCTTGATGGTTTTTGAAGCCTGATGTTTTAGCATCAGATTTATGAGTTTTGGACTCCTCTCTGCCTGCTGTTAGGAAGGGGAAACCATAGCTATGTCTGAAAGCATCTACAAACTGCTTAATAGATTACAGAGATCTTCCATATAGGCAGCTGATTAGGAAGAATACTTTCACGTTCATGTATATCTGCATATGCCCATTCCTAGTGAGATGTTTACTAGAACCAGACCCTAATCATAGTGAAGTCATATGGCAATGTAAACCCATTTCAATGGGTTTATAAATGTTTTTGATAAATTAATATCAAATAGCGTTTAGCTCAAAGGAATCTCAGGATTCAGTCCAGGGAGAATTAGGACAAAAGTTTAGGGCCAAAATGACACAGCTCCATTGATTTACACTATCTGGGACACAGTCTGCAGTATCTATTTGTCTCCTATTACAGCATTAAAAGCAAAATAGTCCTTCACTGTTGCATTGACTAATCAAGCTAAAACACAAAAAAACAGCGGGCAGGATTTTGTTGATTTTTGCATTTAATCAAGAGCACACTAAATAGGTCATGGCATCGTTTTGTCTTCTCCTGCTGTAAAGCAAAGACTCATCTGTTGCTTGTGCCTGGACCTCCAACACATCTCTAAAGCAACAGGCAAAAACAAAGAAACAACAAAAAAAATTTACAAAGAGTAAATTAAATTTCACTGTAAATTTTCTTCGACAAAATACATATTGTTGCAGAGGATTAGAAGGTGATAACATCATTCTATTATCTCAGAGATTAAAGAAAAATGTTCTTCAAAATCCTATCAATCACATTTATTTCTTTGGAACCAAATTTGGTGATTTAGCATTATGGTCACAAAATCTTTTGGCTTTTTATTTTATTTTCCTTTGGTCCTTAAATTATAAAGTTTATAGTATCTGCTTGATATAGTTCATTTTAACATCATGAATTTGCAATTTGCATGAGCCAGGGAAGATAATTCTACAATGCACACACTTTCTGATTAACTGTGTGTGACTTAAGTAGATCTGAGAAATTAGTTTTAAAGAGTGTTTTGAAAGATCTAAATTCAGCCATGCTTTATGAAACAGAATTATTTTTTCTTAACTAGTCTAATTTCTGATAATCAGTGCAGTCTTTTGTTGTGCAAGGTTATTGCCAGTGGTGGTGGGGACATTTGCCAAGGAGGGGGCTGGGAAGAGCGGTCACCAGCACAGTGCCAGAGTAAGTTCTGGTGGAGAATTTATGCCAAAGAGCATCTTAATTGTTCAAGAAAAAGCTTGTGGGACCAGGGCCTGAGAGCTCATTTGATGAATATGCTAAATATATCATTTCACACACAAATGGGTAACCTCACAAACACAGTGTATTTACATTGATTTGCTTAATGTGCACACTTCACATGTTTCCTATGCGCTTTTTTTTAGAGACATTTAGCAGAAATGACCCATATGGGTCCAGGTTTTTTATCTTCTAATTTACCAAGTCTTTTTAATCACCCATACCTTGGGCACCAGATAATTGAATTATGACATCCAGTCCTCCATCCCTTCGTGATGAATCAGTCTGATTTCTGTCACTGGATTCATGTAAGGCTGGATGGAAGGATATTAGTTTTTTTGGAGGTTTTTTTTCCTTTCATGTCTTACCTTCTGTCTGTCTGAACAACTGCAGCTGAAGAAGGGTCTATTTTAGGAAAAGTTCAATAAATCTCTTCATAACTGGAAATGTTAGAGGGTTATTCAGGAACATTTAACCAGTACCTGCTAGTTGTTTGCATCATGTCCTCGATAGGCTTTGAGATTAAGTTGGCACTATGATATTTCTCTTATACTAGACACAGCCATATAGAATCAAGATGTATTTGGGTTGTTTGCTTTTCATGGTAATATAAAGTGGTGTAAGTCACCTGTGTCAGTGGCTTCATATTAACTGAGATCCCACTGTTTTAAATAACTGGGTTTAGATGTGTCTGTATAAATAACCAAATCAGCAGGAAGTAGTTCTGCCCTAGTCCTGACAGGTCTAGCCTTAATTAGCAACAGTTTTTTAGTAGTTTCATACTAGAAGAATTTACTCACAACCATTCATGAGACAAACTAAAATGACATAACAAAGAGGCATATAAAACACTTAAAATTATCAAATGGAAAAACCTGTGGGAATTGTGCATGTTCAGTCCAGAGAAATATAGTTTGATTGTAAGCTTACCTGTTCTTCCAGATGTAAAAAGATATTACTGCACAACAGAAAGTAATTACTCTCACTGGTCAGAGAAGCAGAAGTAGGTAAAAATCAGTTAAATATTAAACAATATTATATATTTAAGTAAATATTTATATTATAATTCATAGCACACATATATATAAATATATAAAGTATAACTGTGATTGTACAACTGCAGCAGACAGTTTCAGTTCCTATCAATAAACTCCCCAAGAATCACTTTCAACTGATGTATTCAAATTAGGATTTAGAAACCTCTCCTGGATATCAGGGTATGTATCAGAGGAATGGGCCAGACTTAAATCTAGTTTATACTTCTGTATGTAGCTAATATCACTATTCTTCTGTTTCCAGCCATGTATATTGCCTTCTCATGATGCAGGGTAACCATGTCACCATTTGGGGCTTGTTTCCTTTCCCGTGCTTGTTTCTGTTCTCTCGTTTGTTAAGTTTTTAGTGGCTCCAATACTGGAGTCCTTGCTAGGACTTCTGGGACCTACTGTAGCCCAAATAACATTAGCATCACTGAACATTGGACTTAAAAAAGTGTATTTTTTTTTTTAATCTGTCCCAGGGAAATCAGCTTTAACTGTAATGCCTTTAGAGAGGGTGGTAGGGTTAATTTCACCCTTGTCCTCTTTGGTGGCACAAGGAGTCTAGCCTTGGCTGCATAATGCTTGAGCCTAGACAGGGACAGGCCCCTTGGCCGCTGAGCATCCTCCCGGGGCATGAAATACGGGAGTTCGCACCACTCAGGGTGAGGGGGGACTTGAAGCCAGGACTCCCGTTCCCTGTGGCTGTGCTTCAGCTGCCAGGGCTGTGCTGAGAGACCGCAATGCCTTCCTCCCTCCTGGCAAAGCCTGCTGTGAGTGGGGGTTCCCTGTGTCTGTTGAGGCTGGTGCTACACCTGCAGCTCTGACGCAGAGCTGAAAGCTCCAGGAGACGAGATTTAGTGTTTCCTGGGGGCTAGGTCCGTGTACAGATTTTTGGATCACCTAACCTTCAGTCTAACCTTTCTCGCACCTTATATCAGGCACCTGGCCCTAGGTTTTCAAATCCACACTGTGCACTGAGTGTTTAGGCTTTTCAGTGCTTTCCTTGCTGGTGCCTAAGTGCTAACATAATTTTTAGGACCAAATACTGCATCTGTCTATTAAGCACATGTTTTTTAAAGGATGCTTTTGTTTACTTGCTTGTCTTGACATGAAACATGCTTGAATGAAGGTGGGCTGTATTCATTTCTTTGACCCTAAAATAACGCCAGCAACAAAACCAAGGAAATGCTTTTCAATTACTTTCTCCATGTATCTCATAAAGAATTGGTACTGAACAGCCAGTATCTCAAGTTAAGTACAGATTGATTCTTGGAGCCTAATTGGTGAGATAAATTGACAATACAGCATTTGACTAGTTATAGTAGAGTCCTATTCATTATACTGTTGATAATTCAACAAATAACTGATTCTAATTTTCAGTGTTCATTATACCATTAAGGCTGACTCTATTAGCCTACTCAGGGATGTTTAAAAACAATTAACCTTAATTTTTTAATGTGGAATGTGAGACTTCAGCTATTAAACTTCAATTCTACTTTAACTGCTCCAGGGCATTAGACACGTGGCTCCTGAATTCTGGCACCTTATTAACACAGGATAACATGGTATTCAACATAGAAACTCAAGATTTGATTTTTAATTCTATACACTTATGGCTTTCCTCATATAAGTAACCTCATCTATGAATGAGGTTCCCTTCTTTTCATTAGTTTTGGAATCAGGTGGTAAATTCTTGTTGTGGTGAAGCATGGTGTAGGCAAATGTTTAATGAAAACATTGCAAATTTCCTGATGACCTGCACCTGCAGAGAGAGAATTCATTTTAGAACATTGCCATGACAAATTATAGCTGGCTTTTCAGACAGAGCCCACTTTCTAGGGCTCCAAAATTAGGTGTGCGTTTCTACAAAGGAGAGTTTAGGAAAGGTTTCAAAGCAGATAAAAGTTAAAGAGTTTCCTGATGGGTCAGCTTTGTAGCACTAAACCTGCTGGGTGTTCTGCAAGGATCCATTGTACCTAGCTGCACTCTTAAAGCACAGCTGTAGTTTTGCATGCATTACACCAGCCATGTTTTCAGTAGGGCTTTACAAATTGCCTAATCCAGGTTAGGCCTTTTCTGGAAGCTCTTTAATCCTTCTAACATTTGCATAATGATCTTCATACTGTAATTCTTGTGTGACTGTGTTGAAGCTCTTTCTGACTTACATTAATGATAGTGCAAGAATAATGGAATACCAAATTGACTTTATCATCTTTCAGGACTGAGAATACCATAAACTTCAATTTTTAAAAAGGCATGGGGCCAAGTTCACCGTGTGTAATCACAGTGACATCTCTAGAGCTAGGTGAGGCATGCATTGACTTTGTCCCACTTAAGTAAATATTAACTCATATTTGGGAATCTAAATGAGGGGGTAGATTCTACTAAAGACATACAATTAAAAAATAGGAACATTTCACAGTGGTCTTCTATCAGGATAATACTTTTTTCCCTGTGACTTTGATTAAAACATGATAATCTCCCATGAAAATTCTAAACTAATCAGCTGTAATAAAAAATAGATGAGGATTGTATGAATAGTTTATGTGAACGTTAAGAAAGTAAGTCTCTAGTTTTGAGGTATTGTGTTAAAATTTGCAGGACTACGCAGCAGGTAATGCCAGGCTGACTTCCCATTTCTGTCCTCCTGCAGAGCTTACAATAAGGCAGCACAGACATGAGCTGAAAAGCAATCTCAAGCAGCCATGCAACACCAGTTGATAAAAATGAGGGATGCTCTAGCAGGCATACTCACTGAAAAAAAGACTTCCATAGTAATTCAGAAAACAATTCATTTCCATTTCCATGGGAAAATAGACTAAGAAACTGAATCACAGGGTGGCATTCATGTAGGTAACAAAGGTGATGTTTTATTAAAAAAGAAAATACCTTTTTTTTAACAGCTATCATTATATACAACCAGTATTATCTGATGTGTTGCTTGTTTTATCTGTTTTGTGTTTAATATCTGGGAGTTTGAATATGACTTTTATTCTGAGCAACAAATACAAAAACATGATATTTCTCCCTGCAAAATCTCTGTGGGTTTTTTCATGTCTCAGCTGCACTTTCTTGACCTGGTATCTCGTCGTAAGTGTATCATGTGAAGCATGTATCTTGATGACCAGGTTGTGTTAATACATGCAACTGTGTGTGCTCACTATTTATGAATGATTAAATGTACGAAAGAAAACAATTACCCAGATAACACCTTATTTCTCCGAGGAGTTGTAGATACCCTACCTTCCATTTGCTGAGTGCCATTGGAAGTTCTGTCATTGTCATTGTTTATTGTGATAAATAGAGATGAGTCCAGGTTAACAAAAAGGTTTATATGATATTTTAAATGTTTTTTATTCATAAAGCATATTCTGTGACCTCTAAACAATGATTAAAATGTTGTATTGGTGCATGTATGATTGAGTTGTGTGTTCCAAAGTCTTAATTTTGTAGCACATTATGAACTCATTTGAAGAAAGACTGAGAAGCAATAAAGGGTATTAATGTTGCACTGACGGGAGATAGTAGCTGACCCCTTAAATTATCTGTGCAGCAGGTTAAAGCTTATCTTGCATGAGTATGCATGTACCACCTTACAATCTTATGTAAGCAACTCATCCCAGCCTGGCTCCACAGGGCTGCTTCATCCTGTGCTTGAGTATCTCTCAAACGAGAGGTTGAGATGAGAAAGATGCTGTCTCCCCCCAGCGTACATCAAAGCTGTGGTGACTGGGTCTGGATTTCTTATTGAAGCAAACAGGGAAACTGCAACTACCAACGGATGCTATTTCCCCTGAGCAGCTCCAGATGCTGAACAGCTCAACACTGTGCTGTAATTTTGGTCTGGGCAGGCAGCTGGAGTCCCATGAATCCTTTGAACATTACAGCTGTGTTTAGATGCCAAAGCCTTCAGGCTGGAGCCTATCCTTGTACCAGCTATAAAGGCCTCTCCTGTGCTGACAAGACTGCCACACAGTCCTGTGTTGTGAATAGTGAATAACCATCCCATTTTCTCTATTTTCAGGAGATTTGTCCTCACCAAGATGAGAGTCATTCCAAAAGGAGCTTTTGCAGGACTTGATGACCTAGAGAAAATGTATGTATTGTGTCAATATTTACTAGGAAACAACTGTTTCACTTGAAACAACAGTTTCTGGTTGCAGCTCCTTTTACTGCCTGTGAGCAAGCCCCTATCTCTGAGCTTCATCTAGTTTCACCCTTCTGTTCAAAAAAATCAGAAACTTTTTTTTTAAGACTGTGTTCCAATACATTTTTGTGTCAGCAAGCAGGCAGTCCTCGGTCAAAGGGTTGGTTCAGCATGCAGTGACATTGCAGTTAATAAATAAAGTGCCACAGCAGAAGATCATGGGAAACTGATTATTTTGAGAACTTTGTGATAGATCGTAATAAACCAGTGGAAGATGAGAAGGAAAGCACTCCTGTTCATAACAGGGCAGCCGATTCTCTTTTCACTAATGAATAAATAGGATTGTTTTGTGCCGATTCAGAGTCAGCTAGCAGGATGCATGAGAGAAGCTTTCTGTGGGTGATACATCCAAAAATCTTAGCACATAAAGGGTGTAAGCATCTAATATCTGTGAATTTTAGTGATAAGCCTGGAGATATAATTACGAGCACCTTTGATGAACAGATGTATCATATATTCATTAGTATACTATTGTGGAGTTACTGCAGCCCTCCACCACTAGAAGAAAAAATCCTTAGTAAAGTGTTTCCTACTATTCTTTAGCAACAGAAAAACTATGGGTTAGCTGTTACTAGTACCAGAAATAGATAACTGCCACTGTCCAAACTGAATGATTCTGGGGCATGTACAATTTTTCTGAGTTATTTCATATATGAGCAAATCACAACATTTGGTTCAGAAGCACACTCAGCTCTTGCACCCTGACAGCAGAGGGTCACAAACAGGCTGTTCACCCAAAAGGATTCTGAGCGGGAGTGGGGAAATGCACCTTAACAGGAGTGCCTTTTTCAATGTTGTGAGTGTAACAGCAAAACTAAAAAGGAATTGATTGCCAACATTTCTATGCATCATTTCTACCTTTTTCCCTCATACTCTTGCATTAGTAAGGGTTTTAGCATAAAGGTGAACACACCAGAAGGTACAGCAAGGAAAGAGAAAGGATTTTGAACCTGGAGGAGTATGGATGGATAAAGAACAAGCAGTGAACATGCAAGAAGATTGAAGAGCTGCTGGTCAGCAGGAGGTGGTAAAGCTCACATGGCACCTGGCCTTTTCTGAAGCATGAGAACCATTTCAGGGCATCACTGTAAGTTCAGGAGTCTACTATTGACACATGGTACACTAAAAAGCCTCCAGCTGCTGCATCCCACTTGTGGGACCCTCATAACCCCATCAAGCACCACTGTAAACATTTTTCTTAAGAAAACAAAAAGAATGTGTTGGTTTTGGGTTTTGTTTTGTTTTTTGTTTTGGGGGGGGGGTTTGTTGGTTTTTGGCCAGGAGTTACCAGTTAAGAATGAGATCATCTCTGCATTGCCAGTTTTGTTGGTACTTGTTTCTCCCCAGTCCTTCGGGGTTCCTTTTAGCCTAATCCTTGCAGAAAACCATTGAGCCCTCTGGACTATGAAGTGAGTTGCAAAGTGCATTGTAAACTGCTCCCGTTATCTTTAATTACTCAGAAACCATATGTCAGATATGTATGAAGGTAGCAATCTCATTGAACAGGATGTCTCTAAGTGGTGATTTATTGTTAACCAAAAAAAATTACATATGGAAATGAGCTCGGTTTGAAAATATATCTATATACTATTAGTACATGGGGGAAAAATGGGGACAGACAGTTTATAGCAAAACATCCTTGAAAATGAAAGTGTGATAAATATGTAAATGAGACCAATCAACATCAACAAAGATGTGGTATTTGCAGACGATATGGCAAACAGATAAAGTTTGAAATAGCTCACAAATCCTCAACCTAACCCATAAAACATTCATCAGAAATATTCATGATAATGTAGGGACAAAAAAGTGTGTAATCAAATGATAGATTTGCATATAAAAACACAGCCTTTGTATGAAAGCCTTTTTACTCTTGCAAGATCACACGTAGAAAGGAAGATTAAAGCAAACTGTAGTCTATTTAAGGAAAACAGCTATTAATAATGTGATACCTCCATATGGTAAAATGTGGATAACCTGATGTATACAAATGAGATACTTCAATGTAGTATATGTATGTGCTCACCTAGAACTAAATATACTGAAAATTAAGAGCGTGACAATATTTCCTGAGTGTATTACTGAAGAAAACCAGTATCTTATACAGTCCAAGATATTTGTACGCAGGTTTTTTATCATTACTAGATCATTTCTAATAAGGTTTCTGAGAATGGGCTAGGTTTTAAAGCCCAAAAGTTGCAGGGAATGGTGGTCTTTGGCATCATCCATTTGGGATGAGCTGTTTGAATACAAGTTAAATCAGAGATAAGTCCTCCATGAGAATCTTAACTCTGTTATATTTACGTTCAAAGTGAATGAAGGCCTTCGAATACAGTGACCAAAAATTTCTGCTTTTCAGAGAAAAATCATTCAATATTATTTTTCAGTGTTCCTGCTTTCTATATGCATTTTATTTTCTTCCTGATCACACAAACAGCTGAGAGCTTTGAACAAATGTACTTTGCCACAAAATGTCAAATACTTCCAGTCTGATACTTCCAGTCAGACACCAGTCATGGTGCCCAGGAAAGATCTTGATTGTTTTTCATTTGGACTGTCCAAGGACTTTCTGGAATGGACACTGGTGACTGTGACTCATAATGGAAAAAAGTAGTGTGACCTGGAAATGGTGGCATGGAACACCTGATCTGCCCTGCCTTGTGAGGGTCCAGTTTTGGTTACCAACCTAAAATCTTTTGGTTTTCATCAAATTTGGCAAAATACAGACATTGGAAGAAGAATAAAATTGTCACTGGAATACCTCAGCCATTTTGAATTTTTTTGAATGAACGAGAGCCCATTTGAACCATCTCTAGCTTGTCATTTTCTTCTCACTCATATAAATTCCTTCAGTTACTGAAAAAACAAGAAATATCCATTCTGCAGATATTCACGATAGAGAAACAACTTTCCCCAAGTATGTCCTAGGAGAAAAATCTTCTTTTCTTCTTAGATAAAATGTTTAAAGTTAGGAAATAAACTAACAGGGTCTAATTATCTGAATTTTCACTTACTAAAGGTGCAGCTTGAATTTTTGTATAGAAAACTACTTCAGAAACCAACAGATCTGAAGAACAGCTTAACCAGATTGTTGCTAGCAGCTCTCCATCTCATGCACAGCTCTGCCTTCATGTTAATTTAGCAAATAGGTGTTTAGGGAAGCAGATTAGTTATTCTCGAAACATGTTTAGTCTGCTCCTAAGTCTTAGCCAACTGGAACGTGGCAGCTCGTCTGGACTCCTGCTTACCCAACCTGTTTACACTCCCAGACTAATTAACTCTCCAGTTACTAAAGTAAAAAGCAGTCCCATGCAGGCACATACCTGGCAAAATCAATTCAACATGCTCTGCAGCTCCTATGTCATCTTCAACCTGCACTGAAAGTTCTTAATTTGGAGGAGTGACAGTCTGAAGCAATATTAAGTCTCCCTTTTTCTCTTGCGAAGTTTCCTCCTGTTACACAAAGTAGAAAGTAGATTTGTGAAAGTTGGTCTAACAAGGCCTGATTTGGGCATTGTATTTATAGGAAGTTTGGTCTGATTGCCTTACCCTATGCAAGCCAAAGAGGTTTCACATTTGTATCCTGAGGCACAATCCCCTTGAATATTCATCGTCAGGCATTTATTCTTTTGAAGGGTTTAAGCTAAAACATAATGCTTTGTTGCGTCATTTGCTCTCAAACCCAACTTATATGCAGTCCAAGGAAATTCAGCCATGTGGATGAAGTACTTCTTGAACTGGAAGATGTCACAGACAAGAAAACCCGCCATTATTGGCCCTGTTTGGTATTTTGGAGTAATAGGAGAAAGGAATTTCTTTAACAGAGTTTGGCAAAGACACATTTTAAGAATATGAACTATGCTATGGTTAAGGGAGCTAAATCCTTAATAAGCTCTGAAAATCATGGAAAGCTAAAACTTTTAGGCTTGAGGGAATCTGCCAGAGTTGACACTCCTGGAAATTGAAACCTTCTGTCTATTGAAGACAGCAGGAATATATGCAGCAGCTATCTACAGCTTCCTCATGAATTTCTAGAGAAAATAGCTCTGAATCATGTATTTACTTAATCACTCAATGCATTCAACCTTTTATGGGTTTTTTTCTGATATTGCTGATCCAGTAATGGTTCATATGAAGAAATGCTGCTGGTCTGTGACCTAGATAGATGAGCACCAGCTTATTTCATATACAACAACCAACCTGATGTATGATGCTAAAATCTCTCCTGTTTGCCCCTGGAGGCTAAAAGGCAGGTCACACTTTCCTTTGACTTAATTAGACCAAGACTGAGTTACATTTCATGTTTTATCTAAACATGGGTGAGGTACTTGAGGACAGTAGAGACCACTCAAAGGTGTATTTTGAGGCACACGCTAAAGTACATTGCTCAATCAAGGCATGTCTCTCTTCCTGTGAGTGGGGAAGCAGCAAAGTTCTTGGCTTGATTGTAAAAGTCTCATCAGGAGAATTTGGCATAGTGGGAAGTCTTCACTTTATTTAGCAAGTTTTAACAACCTAGCACATTGGTGGATTCACCATCCAGACTTTCTTCAACAATAGCCATCAAAGCTGCCTAGGCTAGCAAATGGCTAAGGGATGTCCATCATCCCATGCACTTCTGAAAACAGTTTCATGGAGCCCCAGCATGTGATTCTGTAACACGTGGCAGCATACAGCCCAAAAAGATGGGAAGGAGGCAGGGGAGGCAGAAATAACATGATCACCTGAGGATGAGCAGTTTGTGTCTTCTGCTACCAAGAACTCTGGTCAGTATTTTGCAGCTTCTCCAATTTTTCTTGCGCAGTGTATCATGTGCAGCTTCATTTGGTATGTGAAAGGCTGTGATTAAATGAGATCATTAAAGCTATTTTGAGAAAATGGGTAGGATTCAGTGTAACCAAGACATTTGGAAATTGGTTCTAGGCAGGAGTTCCTTTCTATCTTTTGTTGCATCATTTGGATAAATCTGCTATTTATTTTTTTGCAAGAAACAAAATATGGATTTGCAGGATCTGCTGTGATATGTAAGTTAAAGAGTGCATGTTTACAAAAATATTTATTTACATCCCTAAAATGAAAGGGGGACACAGTGCATTCAGTGTCCCAAAATATGTACTGAATCAGGTAACAATCATACTTCGGTAATAAATACCCCAGGGTATATTCTTAAGGTGCAACTCCATGGATATTAAATTCTAATTTACATTATAGGAAGTTATGTGTAACATTCTGCATCTTAAGGGCAGGGTATGAAAATAAGTATGCTACTTAATGCATTTAAATTAGTCTAAATATGCATTTTTCTCTCAGGGAACAGAGGACTACAGTTCAAAAACACTAAGACAAGTAACCAGCATAAGCAAAGAAATTCAAAGTTCAGGCTGACATCCCAAAGGATAAATGTTTTAATGGGGCCACTGTTATGATATGGGACTTTCCCCTCTGTCTGCGTGTTCTAATCCTGCACAAGTCAGCAGGCACTAAAGGCTGCCCAGACACTGCAGGCTGGTGGTCGGGCAGTGAGCAATCACAGGAGGCTTCCTGGTTCCTGTGGGTGGACTCACAAGTCCCAGATGCCCCCGTCCCAGCTGGCAGTCCATGTTTGATGGTGATCAGTGGTTTTGAACTGGCTCTTTTCTGTACTGGAGAGGTTGCTTGCACTTCAGGCCTCTGGTTCAGCAGCAAAATCATGTAAGAAAGTTTATCCTCTGCTATATGTGCTGTACACATTCCTTAGCCCAACAGCATGCAGGGTGTCAGTCTTCATTTGCCCATCACTACACACTGCCCTTTGAAACGGGTTCCCACAAATGGGATTGAAAGGCAAACAGCTATGCGAACTTCTCCCAGAGCTTCTAACACGTTGTCGGTGGAGGAGCTGGGCAAACCAGTGCCTTGTGCCACTGTCTCACTATGGCCATGAGTGGCTTAGATACATTTTCTTCTCAAAGGATTGCCATTACTTCAGATCACCCTTCTGCAGCCTTTGCAAATATCATCCCTCGGATAGCAAACTTTGGTATGAATACATAGGAAGCCTGGTGTGTTCTTAATTCATTTATTTCCTGAAAGTAGAAGCTATGCCTTTTGTTCTAAACAAAGTAAGTAATGAATGAAGACTAGGTGGTTTTATTATGACCTATAAATGTTTTTCTGCATCATCACCTGGCATTCTGCTTTTCCCTGCCAAAGCTTACCTGTAGAAGAAACCTCACACTTGCTGTTATTGTTGTCATCCTTTGTACAATTACAAAAATGTGGAGTAGACAATTATCCATGTCAGTAACTCACTGCTGATGTCAGAGAGCAGAGATTTTTATTACAGCTTTGTGATATTTCAGTAAATACATAACCTGATCTCAATCTTTTGCTAATGCTTGGGCAGAACAAAATCACAAATAAAGTACAAACCTTTAAAAGAAGAAGCTAGGAGATGTAAAATCAGTTCGTAGTGTCCATATCAACATTTGCTAATTTTTCTATTTAAAATGTCCCAGAAAATCATGATGATATTTGCATATTTTAATTGAAACATGTCAGAGTACAATAAAGGAAGTATTCCAGAATTCTCCCTGTGTGGTTTGGTATCTTGATGCTTGCTTTCTTTGATAAAACAGATCTAGAAAGAGAAAAAAGAAAATACATTTTGTCATTACTTCCTTTTTGAGCAAGAATTAGTTTTGTGGTAATGAACTGTTAGCAGAATCTTTATTTAACTGCTTTGGTCTGAAGCTAACATTAGAGACTGACGTATTTAATGGGAGAATCATCCTGGACATCATTTCTGGTCCCTGCTTTACTGTGTCTAGACACAGAGATCAGTAAAGCAAAAAGGGGAAATCCACTTGCCTGAATGTATGCTAAATGCTTTCATGCCCCTCCCCAGTGACATATGTTCAGATTACCTGAATTCATAAAAGATGAAATGTGGGCAAATGCTTGTGTCAGTTCCCGCTCTTCTTTAGGAAGACCTTTGACAGGGGATATTGGCATGGTCTGTACAGTTAGGTTTAGTATGGGAAAGGTGAACAGGAATGATTATTCCTGCCATATTCTAATACTATAACTGGCGGATAGGATTTCAAATCAAACTAGTAAGTGACAAATAAAAAAAAACCCTGAAGGCAATACTTCTTCACCCAATGTGTGGTTCAGCTGGGGAACTCTGCTTTGAGACTTTGCTGATACAAAGAGTCTCCCTGGTAAAATTTGGGGAAGAAAACGTGTCTCATCTACTTACATACCAAACGCAAAGTCTTGAGCTGCAAATCACAAAAGTAAGTTGATTGAGTATTCAGAGGGACTTTCTTAATAGGCTTGCCCTGCTCTTGCACTGTTTTCTGGGCTTCTCCTACCACCAAGCAAGATACTAGGCTGGGTGGACTTTGTGTTTGACATGCTGTGGTTGTTCACGCAGAGATATTTGCTTTCTCGAATCATTCAGTTTTGGAAGGCAGCCTCACTCTAGGTCCTTGCACCAGAGGCATGAAGCTGATTATTGCAACTGATAAACGTAGCAAGGAGCCTCAGAATTGACAGTCATCCCGTGGTGCAGAATTAATACTATAATCTTTCTTCCTTTCTCCTGCGGGATATGCTTTATGCATACTGAAGAGGCTGATATGTTTGCTTACTGGCCAACTTGCTGAGATTCATCTCAGGGGCTTTTGGGTGGGTTTTTTGTTTCAAGAGAGGCCCAAACTGGTGTTGTAAAATGTAAGATGGTTGCCGGCACAGTAAATTTTTTTTTCCAAAAAAAGTGTAAAAAGCATCATTTCTTTATGTTCCATCTCTTCCTTCCAAGACCTTCACACTAATTTGAAGTAAAGGAAGTTTCAAGTTGTGTTTTATTATGAGATTCTTGTACTTTCAGAATAGAATCAGTGACCTTCTAATTGAGTTTGTAAATATCAAAATACATATTTGATAAGAAACATAAAATAATTCTTATGCTGGCTGAGCAATACGTTTATTAAACTTACGTATGTATATCAGAAAATGAA
Source organism: Scopus umbretta (assembly GCA_013400535.1). Lineage (NCBI taxonomy): Eukaryota > Metazoa > Chordata > Aves > Pelecaniformes > Scopidae > Scopus > Scopus umbretta. The sequence goes on along the minus strand of VZTL01073437.1, from coordinate 35,082 downwards.
ATGAGAACTCAGAGGTGCTGGTTCTTGGTATGTTTTACATTTTCAAATGTAATTCATAGCTCATACATGGCAAAAGGTGGTTCTTCTCATATGATGTTTCAGAATATTGCTCTGATTTAAATAATTACATTTTTCTTGTTAAAATAAGTATATTCAGTTCTAATATCCCTAAATAATTTGTAAAACAAATAATATTTGTATTTTGTACATTAATTACATATTAACCCTGAAATTTCTGGAAAGAATTCAGAATAAAATGTATTAACTTGAAAATGAAAAGAATTGTAAACACAAGATTAAAACAAAATAAATACAGGTAAGCATCATTAAAGTCAACAAATGTTTTTTCAAAGAGTTGTAAGAGGATTATTATAAAAAGGGCTTCCTTCTACCAAAAAAACCCAAAACCAAACCACCTACATTCTAGTGTGAAATCAAATAACAAAGCAATTCTGAGAGGAAACACATGCATTCAGAATTCCAGCGGTTGCACCTCACTTGGTTATTCAGCTCAAACATGCAGCACCTCCACCTCCTCCGCCTGACAGACAGGCTGGTGAGGGTCTGTTGCTCCTGATGCACCACAGTGCTGTGCTGGGGGGAGTCTGTGGGAATGCAGGTGATGGCATATCCCAGGAGGCACTGTAGTGCCATCTCCTTCCAGATATACCTAGCTTCTGGGTTTGTTTTAAAAATGCTGCTATAAAAAAAAAAAAAAAAAAAAAAAAAAAAAAAAAAAATAAAAAAGAAAATAANAAAAAAAAAAAAAAAAAAAAAAGTAAGAATTAGAAAGGAAAGTTCTTTTTTTTCATGAGAAAACAGGCTTTATAGGAGTTTTTCTATTAATTCCCTGTGTGTAACTGTACCAGTGAGTGAGTGCAAAAGGTGTGACCCACTTGAAATTGTGCCCGATTTGCTCTAAATGGGATTTTCTTCAATATTTATTGTTGCCACTACTAAATATTGTTTGTTAGAAGGAGGAAGGCTGGCACCAGATTGGAAATGGTAATTCGATTACAGGAGGATTTCAGAAACACCTTCCTGTAATAATTTTATCTAGCTTTTCTGTTTCTTTTAGAAATAATGTTAGTGGAATTGGCTTGTTGCAATGAAGGATTGTTTCCCATTGCTATACAAATGCTGATACAAACCTCAGCATTTATGGAAAACAAATGTTGAGATGAAGTCAAGACATTTATTTTCTAAGCAAGAGATGTTGATTGTCTGACAGCATTATACTGCACGGCCTTTATTTCTATTACGCCAAATGATTGATGTGAATTTAATCATTAGTTTGATGGCTGCTTTGCTCAGTGGAGAGGCAACTGAGCATTTTATCGTTATTAGTGAGCTGCATTTTGATTTTTCTATCAAAAACACTGCTGGCCCCAATTCATCCCAGGTGTAAAACCAGAGATTCATTGTGCCTTTGTTTGTTTTGTGACCAAGCCAAGAACAATTTGTTCACAAAATACTGTGAATATTTGTCTTGATTTCTCAAGCAGGAACATGTTTTTGATGGAAAGTTCCAGATAATGTTCTTGATTTTTTAAAAATAAGTAAAAGTAGTGTACCTTTTGTGAGTGAACTACTTACTGCAGGGTAGAATAGATATGTATATATATACTTGCGCATGCATATGTGTATATATACACATAGAGTAGTCTGGAAAACATTTAAATTGCTAGGATTTAGAACAGAAGACAGATACTAAGCCATAAAATATTTTGAATGCTTGGGGAGCCAACACCACAGATGGAAATTACAAATGATTGTGAGAGAAATGCAGACTGTTGAAAAACTGTTGGTGTCTGTGCATTTTCCAATGCAGTCAGCAGAGGATTAGGAGCTGGGAAGAGGGACACGCTGGTGGCTTTCCTGGTTAGAACCTTATCCCCAAGAGCTGCTGATGCCAATTGCTGAAGGAGGACGTTCAAGAGAACGTTTCGGGAACAATTATGGAATAGCTCATCCATATGGAGAATTTATTTTGTCCATTTCATAGGGTGATCTCCTCTGAGGAGGAGAAGTGCGCCTAATAAATAATGAGCTGTTCAACGCGAACTCTTGGAACGGTCTTTCCATGTTGCCTTTGCGCTGTGAAGTTTCTCCACTAAAACAAGGAACAATGCAGACTTTCACTTGTGGACTGAATTATACTAGTCTTTGTTATTTGGAAGCATCATTTACTTCTGTCTTGCTTCTCTGCTCAAGAGCACAAAGATTTACATCTTTATCTGGAAATGTTTATCCTATCTAGTGTAATTATGAAGTGAAGGTGTTCATTAGACATGTCTAATCCTTTGTCAATCTTACCTTTTATTTTGAATGAGATTTTATGATGATACGTTTCTCAGCTTTATTTTCCATATTTTGAAGACTTCTCGTGTTGGATTTTTAAGATTTTGGCTCTTCCCATCTGTGCTTTGAGAAGGGGCGAGCACGATATGGTGAAGAGGGTTTGCTTATTTATTACTTCTGTTCCCAATAGACAGTTGTCCTTAGGAAAACTGGCAGCGGTAGAGCTCCCTGGAAGAAGGGGGATTGGGTATTTCCTTTGTGGGCTAATGAGCTCCCTCGGAGGGGAGCAGCTTTGAGGTACTACAAGTGGCAGGAGGTTTACAGGCCAGAGATGGATATGTGTCACTCAGAGACTGTTTGGGGAGCAGGGAGCAGCCCCAGGGGTTTTGCAGGAGGTCTGGACAGAGCTTACTGCCACTCAGAATAAGTCATTGAGGAACTCCAAAACTTCTCCAAAGGCACTGGATGTCAGAGGAAAGGGGGTATAAACTCTTCTCCATTCTCTTCCATCTAGCCAATTTCCTTTGTGGCTTTTTTGCTTTAAAATTAATTATCCTAGTCTATATTCCAATAAAAAATGCCTTTTTTGAGCTTAAAATCATTTTGTTCTTCTGTGGGGCATTCTGTACAGAGGAAGGTCAAGACATATCGCCTCAAAGTTCACGGTTTGAAGTGCCATTGTACGGCACTATCCAGACTGTCTTCTCATTACATTTTCACTGTGTGACGCATCTTGACTCCTCCATTCCCGAAGCCTGACCCTCTGTTCTGGGACCCAGTGCTGCAAGCCAGGATGAGCTGAGGCTGAAGGCACAGCTACAGTGGAGAGGTAACCTCTGGTGGGGAACAGAGGAGAGAGCCAAGCAGCAGGACATTTTTACAGAGGCAAGTAAATAGACCACAGTTCATCTGTGACAGCTGCATGTCTAGGCATAATTGACAACACACACTGTTTCTTTAAAAATAATCTTGTTTTTACCTGTGTTTCTTGGTAGCGGACTTAAACATGATAACAAGTAAAGTGGCTTTTCATAAGCCTTCATCAGTCAGTACCAAGGAGCCTGTTTTGTACTCCCAGGACCCAGAGTACCTCTGAATAGCACATAATGTTTTCATCCTACTGTGCTGCCAGGCACTGTGCTTTCAGGGTAAGAGATGACATGTTAACAACTGAAACAGGCTGTAAAAATGGGGGGCAAATTTTATAACCAATGGACAATTGCTCAGGTCACTAGAGGGAGGACTTCCTAATGGGATCTCTGCTAAGCACTGCACAGACTTAAATCCCAGGGAGCATCTTCCTGTGAACTGGCCAGTCTCACTTTATTCCAGGTTTCAGGAACCCTTCCCACACAGGGAGATTGATTTCAGATGTTGTTACATTGATAAAAATATATGAGAGATTTATTCTTGATTTTGATGGTGTACGGCCAGCAACAGTCCCAGAAATGTAGGAGTAAGGTGTATTTTTATCTGCAGATCTAAGGATGCTTCTGTTCTCTGTATTTTTGAATCTGTTGGCAGGTTAAAAGCTTTCTGTAATCCAGGTGAGTGGCAAAGCTCTCATTTGCCATGGCTCCTTTTGTTCATAGGAGAGTGAGTAATAGCAGAACCACGACTATCCTTTGGGGAAGATTGTCCAGGAGCCTGCTCCTCTTCTTCTTGCCGTTATTGACTCTCAGTAGCCTTTTCAAAAAATCTATAGAGCTTACTCCAGCACTGACCTTGTCTAATCATATTGATTGTTAGTAACTGAAGGCTAATTAGGAAGCAAGTTGCTATGGTAATTCTTGAGTCATAGATATAAAGAGAAAATACTGCTAAAACCACTAGTGCATAGTGACTATTAACATAGTTAAACAAATTAAAAAATATAATTCATTCAGATTTTTTTCTGGAATTCAAATGAAGATACAATATGCAATGAGGAAGTTTTTCCCTTGCTACCACATTTTCCTCTTTCATAGTCATTTTGTTCTTTCATTTGTCTGTTGAGTGAGCTATGCATAATTTTAGGACTAAATGACAAAGTAAAGTTTGAGTTGTTCTCCAACCTCCACCCCTCAAACAACATGAGATATGTCACAACAAGCTTCATGTGACAGAAGAATAGCTGAGGCAGAGGGTAATAGGACTTGGAACCCCCAAATTTCTAGGTCACTTGTTCATATCCAGTCCCCATGTGTGTGATGAATGGTTTAGTTTCACATGGGTAGGTTGATGGCTTGCATATCGTGAGACCATGATGTTAACCTGTGCCCTCAGGAGGTGGTGATTCATTGCAAGCTGGGGCTGCTGCAGCTGTCTTTCAGCAGCAGCCTCTTTTGGCCAGATTTTGAAATGGCGTTGCCGCAGAGCTCGTGTCTCCGTGGGTGACCACGCTCCATTGTGGGGCACTGTGGGAAGGTTGGATTGCTTTGGCTATGCTGTGCCTCATCTGTGGATAAATGGAAGATCTTGCCAGTCACATCTAATGGAGTCTTTTCACCTTATTTTTAACTAAATGTGACCCAAACAAAAATCAAGGATATTCTTCCCTCTTTAACGGGGGTCTTCCTTCTCCTCCTTTGGCACCTTACTAACTAGTCATGTCACGCACAAATCTTAGCTCTCCTAATGAGTCTCCATCTGCACATCTTTAAGGAGGATGAGTATATAAGAGCATGCATCCTGTTGCTACCCTTCTGGACAGTTTGAATGATGAGGCAAAATATATCTAGGAGAGTCACACTACTGGATGGGAGATCAGAGCGTACTGAGTTCAGGTCATATCCAAGTGAACATGAGTTTCTCTGCCCCTGAGACTAATAAGTCTTCATTGGATGAATGTCCTTAAATTGACTTTAGCAGCACAAAAAGAAAAAAGTGATCAGAAATGCAGCCACTGTGTAGCATGAATCTCTTTTAACAGGTCTCATAAAAAAAAAATGGCGTATTCTCTCTATGGCTTCTTGGGACTTCTGTGCTCTCAGAGTTGTGTTCTTTTAATTGAAAATAAGATACAAAATTGATTACTAAGAGGTGTGTGTGACTTAAAAGAAAAAAAAAGAAAGAAGCGTTTTTAAATTTATTAGGATCAACTAAATGAGAATAAAATTACTCTAACAATGAAACAGAAACATCTGGTTTGGGGCTTTGTATGGTTCTTGAGTTAAACAGGTGCCACTGTAGAGACAAGTCCCAAGCCTACCATTTTGAAGTACCCACTTCACGTTATCAGTAATTTAGCCCTGATAAAAACACAAATTAATAGTTCTTGTACTTAGCTGCTGCCTAATCTGTCCTCACTGAAGGCTTCCACCTGGACATGGGGTGCAAGGGATTCACCTGGGGAATCTCTTCCCCGCCTTGTCTTTTAACCAGAGCCATCCTGCAAAGCCATCTTCTAACTAATAGAAAGAATATAATGAAGCCCTATTACCTTTGTGTAGAAAAATTACATGTGTGCTGGTACTGCTGGTCGCTTTCTGTTTGCTGTACCTTTCTGCATGTAAGAAAAATGCATTCCTGCCCAGGGATCCAGTCCAAATCTTGGGGGTTTTGGGTAACTTTAGAACAGAACATCTTTCAGAGGGAGCTCTGATAATGATCCATAACACGTTATATTTGTTTCTTCATTTTCCTGTTAAAATACTCCAAAAATACGTGTTTTGTTTTTTGTCTGATGGAAGAAACAATATAGCAGTTGCCTTTTAGTTTTTAATTCATTATTTAACATACACAAAACATTCCTTTAAATCTGAAAACTAAATTGCTCTCACAGGATTGCCTTCAAGTGTGTGTGCTTCTGTGTCTTTTTTTGTATTGAGCTGTGTGCTTTCTAGAGACAATCCTTATTTAAAATTACAGGAAAATATGCACTCCTCTAAAATGTAGAATGTTAATGTTAATACAGATTAAATATATTAAAACCAGTGGATTTCCATGTCTTCTGCTGCAGATAGAGTCTGAAATCTCCTTCAGTGTCAATTAAGACAATGATAGTAATCAGAAATGATGGATTTCATTTTCTTTTTTTTTTTTTCTAAGTGTATTTCATCAACATAACTTTTCCAAAAGGTAATTTTTGTGGTTTGGGATCTCTTCAGGATTTTTTTTCCCCCCTCATCAGTAATAATTTTTTCAAAGTCTTCTGCTGGAAACAAAAAATGTTTTGCTAGGCTTGTGTGCTGTGAAAACACTGTAGGTTCCAGGTTGTTTACATCAGTACAGGAAGCCAGACAGAAAAATATCGTAAGTATATGCAGTGCAGTACAGCAAAGGAATAGACACAGCAACTTCTAAGGAAAACATTTTTTTATTCAAACCACGTTTCTCATTCAGCCTCCTTCTTTAAGTGCTGTGGCTGGGGAGGAAGATTCCTCTTACTTTTCCCTTGATGAAGAAGGAAGAACTACTTCAGATAAGGTTTTCTGCATCATGTCTAGCTCCAACTTCTTTCTGTGTCCCCAGTTAGATATGACCCAGGATAGGGTGGAGGAGAAGGGCTCCCAGGGAGATCAAAGTGCTCTTTCATAGGAGAAACAGGTCATTCCCAAGTGGCCAGGAATTGCTTTTTAGTTCTCAAGGGTTTTGCCTCATTCCTACAGAGACATCTCTGGGGGAATCAGTACTGAGGGCTCCCCACCAAAGGGCTGCATCCAGTCTGAGGACTTTCTTGTTAAAGCACTACAACAGCAGATGATAGCAGAAGTCTTTGTTTGTCTGGCATTTCTACAAGCCTGTATTACACAGCATAGTTGTGGCAGAGATCCTTCATGGCATAAACGAACAAGGTTTCATAGTGGAGAGCTGTTCAGCTATCTGTCAAATAAGACCCTAGATGTATTGAATCAGGCTCCTCTTTGCTGTCATCAGCCACTTGGCAAAACTGTTAGGCATTGTATGTAATTCCCATGTTTGTATAGTATGTCATCTCTGCATCCTCCAACACAGAACCTGCAGATTTGGGCATAATGGTAATTTTTTCTGCTTATGATAGCACAGTATTGCAATCAGATAAATAACCCTCATCGCACACTTGTTTTGTAAAGCTTTTGACTGAATAGCTTCTTGCTGGTGCTTGTGTTATCTCTGGCAGTCTGTTAGAAGGCAGAGGTTTGGCTTTAGCTTTGGAAGTGTAAAAGAATATCCTTTTCCCAGGAAGGTTATATCTGAGGGCCCCAATCACGCAAATATTTATGCAGTAGGGTGTTAGCTGAGCCTGGAGCCAAAGCTCAGAGATAAGAGTTTGTAGGGTCAAGGCCTCAGTTAGACACAAAACACAGAAATAGTAAGTAGTTCTTATGGAAAGGAAGAATGAATGCAAATAGAAAAGAAGACAGAAGGAAATCGCTGTGCTGGAAAAAGGTATTTCATGGGAAGACTGTAACACTGAGTAAAAGAAACCTAAATGCCTTCAGGAGGACATTTGAAAGATGTAGTGGATGGTGTTAGCAGCTGTAAGATAATGCCTGTATTTGTTATTGTGTTTAACATTAGGCAATGCTAATATTTTTCTCATGATGGGTCAAGTCACAGAGATTTATTTTAACTGAAGTGGGTGTTAACATACTGCATGATTTGCTCTGGTGAATACTCAGAGACCTCTCATAAACCTGGGAAGATTTTTAATGCCAGAACTGAGGAGTAATGGGGGTTTACAATTTTCCCTCTTAGCTAAAAAATTAAATTGTACGTATCTGCAGCACTTGTTATTCCAGATCTTCCTGCTTCTGTAATGCATTGGAGTCAGTAATGAACTGTCATCCAGAGGTCTCTTGTGCATGTGTCCTTCCTTAAAGTATGAAGTTTGTGTCAGTATCTCTGAACGATGAGGTCTCTGCCTCAGCTGAACAACCATCTTTGTCTGCCAGCATGGTCTCAAGATCCTCTGAAACCCATTGTGTCTGAGAAAAAAGTACCATTGCCAGGGTGGGTGTTTTTATTTTAGAGACATTTTTCTGCCTTCCCTACAAGCTTTCATAGTCAAAGGTAAAATTTAGTGATGCCCAAATGCAGGGGGCAGCAGGTACGCCTGCCCCAGCAGCTGGAGGGCACTGAGCTATAAACACCACCTCTCTGGGCTGCCTGTGTGGAGCCAGCATTTCTGAGGAAAGCTGCTGTTTCCTCCAAAGACCCAGTCCTTGCTTGTTTGACTCTACAAAGCTTCACGCATTTGCTGCTTTGCTGGCAATAAACTAAAACTAGTATAATACATCCCTTTAGTGCTAGAGTATGAGGAGATATCTATCCCCCCAAACTGTACTGATTATAAAATCAATTCTTATAATGATGTGGCTTCTGCTGTTGGATCCGGTCATTATCAGTTCCAATTCTGCAGACTAATCGCATGCTTTTTCAGATTAGAGAGACCAATTTAACACTGTTACATGGACAATTAATTTGATGCAACCAAACTCTCAACAGACTTTCATCTGGATTGCTGGCATGGCGCCAAAGCACCGATAGAAATAAAATCCCCTTTGCTTCTGTCTGCTGTGTGGAAATTTGCATTTTCTTTTTCCTGCGCCTGCATTGATTTATTTGAGAATATGGCATCATGCCCTTTGGAGAAGGCAAGAAGACACAGTACTGGTGCTTCCTGATAATCTCCTTCAAAGACTTACAAATACACTATTTTGTTTTAAGTGCGAAATCACTATTAATACTCAGTTGGTTAAATGGGTAGCCCACTTACTTAGTCAGGTCAGAACATGTATGTATATCTTCAGCAAAGTAAAGAGATGATGAGAAGAGTCAGTGCTTGAATTCATTTTTTAAATGTCAATAACTGCTAAGATATATTAGCCTGTAACTCCCTGGTGTTCAATAAATCATGGTAGGGAGACAAGTTTTTCATGTTCACAATGAAAGCGGCAGGAGAAAGTGTCAACTATCTATTTTTAAAAGGTCAAAAGTCTCTAATACTTTTAAGAAAAATAGCTTTGCTTTTGTAACCTGTTTAAATCAATGTAGTAGTATTTTGCTGTCACTTTAGAGGGAAGTTTTCAAAAGGAGATTTCAGACTGGCTTGTTTCTGATCAGACTGAAAGAAATAAGAGCTCTTCCATCTATGACACGGAGACAGAGGTAGCCAGGTGTTCAATTTTTTGGTTCAGACACATCGCAGGCTGTTCCCATGGGTGTTCACCCAGTGAATGCTGGGCTGGATTGCCTGTGCGACACCACGCTACTGCTAATTCCTTCTTAAGCTTGACATAAATTGTGGCATCAGCCAAACCACCGAGTAAAACTGACCTGGTAAATTGCTCTAAAGAGGATTTATATTTAAAGAGAGGGGGAGAAAGATAAAAATTGTTGGCCTTTTTTTTTTTTCTTCCCTATTCCCTTAAATCAATGCAAAGTTATTGATTTGTTGCAGTGCAGAGAGCCTAGTGAGGCCACCTGCTCTAGGAATCAGTACCTGATACCTCCAGTATTGCTGTTAATTGCACATACCTATAGAGTGAAAAAAAAAAATTTTCACAGGAATCCACAGGCTATTATGCCACATAAACTGCCTCAAAGGCTGAGGATAAGAGGCCAAAAGGCCCAATTATGATGTATCACAGGAAATATAAGACAAACAGATCAAGTGTATAACGTACATACATACCTGCTCTGGAAGGGAATTTAAGGAAAGCTGCAGGAGTTTTCAGGGAGTGGGTCACACCCAGCACTACAGAGGAGGGCAGTGTGGCTGGACAGGGGGGAAATCCCCCCTTCACACCATGTGCCGTGTCTGTGGGCAAGGTGCATGCACCAAACAAGTGCCCGAGAAACCTCGACACACAGGGCAGCCCCCTCTGCTAGTCTGCCACAGGGAGATGAAATGCAGAAATCGATAAATCCCTCTTTTACTGTGGTCGTCATACAGCCAAGCTCACCAGCTGGGCACCAGTTACTCTGTGTCATTCACGCTGCTGGTATTACAAAGTCTTTGTGCTTGAGAGTGTACATCCCTGGGAACCGTGTAAGGGACCAATGCCGTGATCAGCCTCTAAGCTGGTCTTCTGCCATATGTATGCTTTGCTCCTCTTTCAACGCAAGGTTCTACTTGCTTATCTATGTAAAACTTCTGTATCTGTATATATGCACACATACATACACACACATTTGTTTTAAGTAGGCATATTTCCTAGCAGGGGAAAAATTACCTGTCTGCGTGCCCCGCTCTGATCCTGAAAGGAATTATTATCATAAAAGACATATAAATGTCCAGTCTTTTATTCTTTCATTATTTTGAAATGTGAGACCACTTGGCTGCAAGACCATTAGTTTGTGAGTTTTACAGTCTTGGTTTTGCTGTAAGGCTTTGATTAGTCTAAAAGACTTTTTCTTTAGAGGACTACAAAGAAACTGCCATGAACTATAAATTCCTTGCTAATAGACTTGTTTAAAAGGCCATTTCAATGTCTCTTGATTTTTATGGGTGGCAGTTTGAGTGAAGCTGGTCTGAAGAGGAATACTTCTTAAGCTTCACACGGGGCTCTGTCACAGATGTCATGAAGATGTACCCCCAGCCCTGCCTAAGGGCAGCTTTGCAGGCAGGTTAAACCGAGCTAAGACTGTACTGTCACTAGGCAGCACCTTCCTCCTCCTTTTCATTTTCCATCTCTCTCCTTACTGTCACTGGCTCTGGCTATTGCACATGGAAATGCTACGCTGCAGTCAGTGAATAGGTAGTAACAATTACAGTTTGCAAAATTAGTGGCAAATTAGAGGAAATTCCTTAGTCATGTGGTGGTGTCACACCTTAAAGTCTTACATTCTCTTTGAAGAAAAGTGAAAACAATTATCCTTTGTGCTTTTGTAAAGCATTTTAATGAATACCTTTTTTCCTCTGTTAGGCTGTGTTTGAGTAAACAATTTATGCTTTTGAAGATCACTGTTGATCTCAATACAGCTGTGCATGCAGTGTAAACTAAGCTTAGCAGACACCTAAGCACTTTGCAACCACTGGGTGGTTTGGGGTTTTGGAGGTTTGGGTTTTTTTAAGAAATTGCCCCTGATTGTTTAGCACACCATCTATTCAAAGGCTTGCATGTATCAGAAATGGTGCTCAAATTGCCATGTGGATTTGCTGTGATAGGTAGCAGTAGAGCTAATAGTATTATTCATTACAAATAAACAATGTAATAACGGTCCCATCTTCTCTCGTGATGACATATAATAAGATATGCATTACGAGCAATCTGTTTGTGTGTATTTATACTGTAAGTCAAATCTCTTGCACAAATACTACCCAGCAATCTCCTTTTTCTGTTTGTAGCTGCTGCTGCAGGTATTATTTGTATCTCTTCTACAGAGGATCTGAGTCTGCCGAGTCCATTGTTTGATGTAAGAAGCGGCAGTTTGTACTTTTAATGCCAGAGATACCTGTATCCAAGATAGTGTTCTTTCAGCTTTCCGTGAGCAGGGTGTGCATTTTTTGCCCGATGTGAACAAATTGTTCACGCAAGTTATGCAACCAAAACACAGACTAGTGCTGCCTGTTGTTCACAGTGTGTGACTGATGTCCTAAACTGAAGGGTTTTTTGCAATGAATCCTTCTTACCTGAATGACAGCCTGTAACAGGTAGATAGACACCCCAAAGGACAAGAATAGCAATGGCATTCTGTCAGAAAACAGTACTTTAGTGCTGTAAATGGGGATTCATCTGCGAAGAACAATGATGAGTAAGGTCATCACCAACAGGATTTCCTGGAGAGAGTATAGCAGAGATACACAATTCATTGCGGGCGACAGAGGGCCTTGTCCTTTTCCCTCACCCCTGACAATCCCATGAAGACAGAGGATGAAGCCCAACACAAGAATGGTTACTGCCTTCTGACACTGATGAGTTTCCCTTTTGTTCCCTTTACTTGTCTTGAGAGGCTTATAACCATAACTACTGTTGTGGTTGTTTGCTTGAGCTGGAAGACAACAAAAATAATTTTAAATGGACATATTTTAATTACCTGTTAAAAAAAAAAAATTACTGTCACCTTTGTACCTGTGAATGGGAATACTAGAATGAAAGCCAAGTCATTACCCAAATCTCTGAAGCACTCCCATCATATAAGTGTTATTTAATTCTTTTAAAAACTTAATCTTTTAAAAATTTAATCTTGTATAAACAGTTTAGAAGATTCCTATCTTCCTACCTCTCTCTCACTCCTTCCTTAACCATGCATTCTCCAAGCCTTCCAAAGTGTCATGGCCTGCTCATGCCCTGCTTTAATCAGATCTGTATCTTCAATTTCTCTAATTGAAACAAAGCCCATAACCCATCCTACTTTTAGGAAGCCAAAACACTCTCCTGATGCAGAAACGTTTGGTTTTAAGCATTCCATTAAAAGAGGTATATCATCCAAGTTGTTCCAAAGTAAGAGAGCAGATTGGATCATAAAAAATTATTACCCTCAGCAGCCCTATCTGTCGGGTGAGGTCACTACTATATTGTGATTTCTTAATAAACTTTTTTTGCCTTTATAAGGCCAACAAATCTGCAACATTTTTCCCTGAGCTGTTTAGTGGCATGAAATCTCTTCTAGCTAAATGGATTTGTTGGTATTAAAAGTTCTGCTTTTTCTGTGATTTTTTTTTTTTCTAGACAACTGATTTTTAGATTGTGGGGAATGGCAAATATACTGCTGACTGCCCAAAAAGAGCACAAGCAAAACCAAATTGAATCTTAAAAGTCTGAGACACCCCCCATGTTGTCAAGTCTTCTAGACTGTAGTTAAGCAAGTGAACTGTACTGTCATATAAATACAGCATAGGAGGTGATTGCTTCTATTGCATATCTTATAATGCATTATTTTTAAAGAAAACAGGAAGATAATAAAAAGTCTTTGAAACATCCCCTGCAATGGCTGTGTACCTTGCATGGCATGAAGGAATCACAGTCTGAGTTGAAGCATTTTGTTGCTGCTGAAACCTAAATAATAAAGAGGAGCATCTTCATGTGTGAGCTGGTGGTTCAGCACTGCTCAACAAAGCCAGTTCTCATCATAACCTACTGAGTACCTATTGTCAGTACTCATGTACTTTTATTTTCTTGTTCTCCAGCCTGTATAGAGCTCCCAGAGCAGAGGAGAGCTGGGTTTTTTCTGTAAAAACCTTGAGGAAACAGAAGGGAGAGCTTCTTATTAAAATAAAAAAGTGTCAAACCATTGAGGCATTTTTTAAAGCAGAAAAGGTCAAATAAGCAACTTATCTTCTTTGGCAAGGCTTTTGTTTATCTTAAATGGGCAGGTAATTTGTCAAGTATGGTTCAGTTGTTAGTCAGAAGGAAGTGGAATACTTTTTATATTACATGTAATAATTTTTGTGATTATTTTTGTGACTCTGCACCTATTGTTACAGTCTATTTTCTTACCTCAGGCATGTTCAAAACTATTTGCAACCAATATAATTTCAAAAAAATAAGATAGCCAGGAACAAGTGCCAACCAGTTTGCAATCTATTTATCCAAGGTTTCATTCCAAAGATATTCACAGTTACCTTGTTGTTAAAATCCAATAGACCATCACACTATCACCATCTGTATTACAAATTTTACTTCCTACAGCTGACCTCAGCCTAGGAAATAGCATTTTTACACCGTTTCCAAAAATGGCAGTGGGGTATCTTTTAGATATAGCTGTCTTTACCTCAACTTTCCTGGTCACTGCTAGCATAAGAGATGTAATCAGGACAGGTTGCACTGCAGTAATTACCCCTTGATTAACCAGAAGAACTCCTGAGTTCTAAACTACACAAGAGCCTGAGCCATCTCTTTGCCATCCCACAGATTAAGGGAGAAAGAATATATGTATTCTGGACCAGCAGGAGATACATTGTGATGTGTTGATAACAGAAAACTGGCCATTTTTATTCTGCAGTTCTGTGGCTGGAAGTAGACATTAATTGTATACAGAAGAGATCAAATAGGGTTTTCTCCAAGGTATGGAAGACTTCTTCACATCTGTGGTCTCCAGCTCCTGCTAATAAGGATGTGTCTGCTGGTGGCTTAATTTTAATCTCTGTAATTTATGGGGTCAGGTCAACACAGCGTCATGTCCTACTGCTGAAGTTGTGTCATATTTCTTAGGAACTTTTTAGCTCCCTTCTCTATGTCAGTCACCTTTCACCCCTTCTTTTCTTCACTGAGTTGAAAGCTTTCATTAAATCTCTATCAGTAATTAGTGATGTCAGAGATCCAATAGGTAATGACGGATGGGCCCTGCCTTCTAATACAGGAAATGGTGACAGCAGGAGGTGCAGGACTGCTGTTACAGACACAAACTTCAGCCTCAGAAGATGTCTGTTCCTGACTGTTGTTGCTTGGCTTGGTGGCAGCTCATAGGTGGTTTTGGGGTCTGTTTTCTTACCTGATATTAACCTTATTTTTAAAACTCATCAGTAATCTAGGAAGAAGTTCATTGTGAATTTTTCACTTCTCCATTCTGTGCTTTACCATGGCTTGAAATATCTGGACGTTTAAATTATTTTTCAGAGAGATCTCACAGAATGATGTCTTGGAGGTCATAGAAGCAAATGTGTTTTCCAACCTTCCCAAACTACATGAAATGTAAGTAATGAGCAATCTAAATTCAAAGGAGACAATTATAAAGATTCATTATGGGCAAGCATCAAAGGTTTTGCAGTTTGTTTCAGGTAAGCTCTGCAGAATTTGTAGCAGTAAAGGAACATTTGAAATCTCCCTTTGTCTTTTTCATCTTCTTATCTAACTCTCCCTTTCTTTCCCTGGTCAGCCTGAAACTTATCCTCAAACCACTGCTGATATCAAAAGGTGGTGGGGTTTTGCGGTCTGTGGTAGGCTGCTCTTTGAAATCATGCAGATATACTGCTGTCAAAAAGAAAATCTCAGCATATAGTACCACTACATCATGGGGCAACCACAGATATTTTAAGGTCAATATATCGATATATTTCCTCTGATGTTTCATTTTCTCTTTGCAGAAGAATTGAGAAGGCCAACAACCTTGTGTACATTGATCAAGATGCCTTCCAACACCTTCCAAGCCTCAGATATTTGTAAGATATTTTGCTCTTTGCAAGTACTATAGTCATTTTTAATGATACAGATGTGTTTCTGTCCAACCTGTGCTGAGCATTTTGGGTGATAAGACAGGATACTGTCCTTTCTCCCCCACTAGCTGTCCATTGTCAATCCACATTTTCATCCCCAGGCCTGCACACAGTCCTCAGTAAAGCTGAAGATAATACCCTCCATGCAGTATTCACATACATAAGATCCTTGAGCCTTTCCTAAGCAACAGCTTAAAACCAAGTGATGAGAAAAGGAGTTGGGCCTTTTTTCTGTCTATAAAAACAACTTTACGTTGAATTCCCTCCTGAGGGCCTTGGGACAAAATCTCTCTCATCTGTCTTTGCTATGGCTCTGTCTTCTGTTATACTTCATACACGTGGTATGACGCATTCAAATTCTCTTTTCTTTGGCAATGGCAGTGCTATAGCAATGGTTTTCATTAATAATGATTAAAACCTTAGAATACAAATGTACTGGTGTATGGTATAACTTTATTTCAACAGCCAGCTTCATCAAGAATGCCGCTTGCACAACTGTGATTGCCACATCTGCTGCCATGGCGTTATCATCACAATTTGGTGATAATTTAATCCATCCTTAAAATAAACTGTTACCCAAAAATATTTTCACAGCTTTTAGCATATGATCTTAACGTGACTAATAATCTCTTCTCTGCATAAAACCCCAATGAAGTCCAATGAAGTAATTGTTTTTAATGGCGGTAGCTTAAATAAGCTCCCACAGTGTTCTTTGCTAAACAATGGCATATACACCCAGCAGAATATTAGCGTAACTCTTGTATGTCCATCCACCTAAGCACATAGACCTAACCTTGTTTTCCCTATTTACACAATAAGCCTTACTCATCCAAAAAGCCTGATCATGATTTCTACATTTCAGTGCATAAGAGTAAGTGTTTAATTGTCTGGTTAGATATTTCTTCAAGAATGGATGAAATCAGGTCAGTGGTCTAATAAGCATAGCTCCCAGTAAGCTAATGAGTGTTTAAGGTCTCTGAAAATCACTGACAGGTTGTGAGCTCAAAAATGCCAAATGGCATCAGTTTAAATTTGAACTTCAAGATTTGAGATTTAAGGTTTGGACTTTAAGATATAATGTGTATTTGGCACTACACAAACCATTATGGTTTAAACCCTCATTGAATTGGAATATGTGGTTTAGAGTTGTGGTATTATTGTCATTCTCCCCAGTATTTTTATCAATATCTGCTTTATCAAATTCACCAGTCACCTTGACAAACTTTAACTTTTTTATGTCCACAACTGAAAGAGATTTTTCTCTTGTCAGCAGGGAAATAAGGCTTTAAATTTGCATTGTCATGAGGAGAAATCATATGCCTTATTCCTTTGGTTTCAAGCCCGAGTCACTCAGCTATGAATGCTGTCTTTGAGTAATTCTGGCTACCTATGAATGAAAACACAGCATTTGTTTATCCCATGTAAAAACCTCAGAACAAGCTGCTATGGGTAGTAGAGTTGTCAGGTGTACAGATGGTTAGAAAGAATGGGAGAACATTTATCTCATACAAAATTGAAGAACAAGAAAAAGAAATGTGAACACAGTAATGAACGCACTAATTTCAGTGTTTTTTTAAATATGGGACAAACAAACTACAGGTCATGAGGAAAAAGTAAATCCCCACTTTAAATATCTGAAGTACTGGAATTTTTTCTCTTGACTTTAGTGCATGTTCCTTCTTTTGAACATTTGTCATTCCACACTCCCATACACGTTGGCTCAAACATTCAGACATGCTATCTGTATAAAAATTCAGCTGCAGCAGCTCTACTATGACCTATAGAAGAAACAGATTAAAAATATAGAGGATTGCTTGTCTAACTAACCAGTCCCTACTGCTCTTTAGCTAGTTCTACTCACTGGATGAAATCAGAGGAAAATATATTTTGGGTACTTTTTAAAGTATTCTCTCTTGTGAACATATAGGACTGGAAGAGACTTCCCAGACTACTGTATCCTGTTTCTTACTGACCTTACTCCATGTATCCCATTAATTAAGTACTTTATTGACATTTTTTATGCTCTCCTTTGTTGCCTGCTTTCTCTCTTTTTTCAAGGGGAGACTTTTGCAGATACTCAATGATTTAGTGACTGGAAAATTTTCTCTAATTTTATTCATGGCCACTTCATTCACATTCATTCTTGTGCTAAAGTTAGGGGGTTTTTTTTTATTTAAATTTATAAAATCCATCTTTGGTGTTTACTCCACTAATGGATTTATGGTGCACCCCCTCTGTGCCTTCATTTTACAAGGCAAAAAAAAAAAAAAAAACCACAAAACCTTCTTGTATGACTATAAATAGTACAAAAGGTGCAGGCTTCATGGCTCTCAGACTCTGAACAGATGAATGTGTCTTTTGGACTAATGACGAGGTTTGAGGTAGCTGTGCTGGGGCTATAAATCAGCGCAGCACCTTTGGCATCAGTGGAGCTACACCAATTCACACCATAGGGATCATGAGCAGGACCAGAAGTCCTGGTAGGAGCCTTCCACGTAGCAGTGAGTTGGGTGTCATGCCGAGTTACCTCATGCTCAGGTCACTCTCTCTACATACAGTCGTATCTTCGTGCTCTCTCTTGCAACATTTCTGTAGGAGAGACTGCCATTTCCTTCATTCCCTTGTTTCACTCACTGGTGACATGCGAGGAAGGGTCAATTAGTGAAAATATAAGGCAAGACGCTGGGGGGAGCTCATGTGGGTCTAGAGTTTAAAATAATTCAGATAAGGGTTAAGCATCTGTGTGGGTAGAAATGCTGTCAACAGCTATTTGAGAAATGCTAAAAATTTTAAGGCCATGAAGGGAAACTAACAAACCTTTGTACATCACAGCATAATTCTCCCAGTTAATTCTCTCCAGCAGTTAAGCTGGAAGTTAGGAAGGAATAGCAAGTGACTTCATAAATATTTTGTCACAAAAATGGATTAGAAGACTCTGTCTGACCATACATAGGGTTGTGTGTGAGTGGAAAGCAAACCTGATGCTGGTCCCACTGGAATACATTCCTGTTGCCCATGTGGTGTATCTTCTCACCAGCTGGGGTCCATGTCAGCTTCCCAAATAGTTCACGTTGAGGCAGCAGAGCTAGAGATGGAGGCCTGTACTCAGAGAGGTCCTTGGCCCAATTTTCTGCTGCAGACCCTGCTGTAGACCTCTGTAGCCCTTCCTGGTCTGACCCACCAGTCAGAACAGCTGGCACAGGCACCCCTGTGTAAAGAGGTACAGCGAGACCCAGCTGCAACCAGTGTGCCAAAGCAGGGGGACTCGGGTACCTGCCCAGTGCTGGGGTCATTGTGGTTCTTCCGAAGTTTCCAACTGCAGTGGTAGTCTGGCAGGGTATGAGATGTGTGTTCTGATTCCTCAAGACAGTGCTATGGCTGTAACAGAACTGTTAAAATGCAATTCAGAAAATCTCACAGAAAAATATATACTTGCTGGCAGTTTTCTTTAAAAAAAAAGAGAAAAATTAATCAGTGTTAATGCCTGAGACTGAGCCTAGACACCATAGTCCATCAGTTTAATCACCTTTGCAACATGTTACTTGCAAGGCACACTCTGTTCTGCTTCAAAAATAGTTGTATCGCCTCTAGGTCTTATTTATGGGCAGGCAAGAAGCTCTGGCTAGCCTCGTCAGTCCTCTCATCAGCTTCATGGGTTCATTATAGTCACTAGTTGTTGAACATTAATATGCTTTTATCTCTGTCAGCTTGGGTACAAATATATTTCCTGCTCACCCCACTCGCTTTATCTTCTGCATCATCATTACTAGTATGGCTAAAACACTAAGGAAAGAAAAATGCTGAAAAAATGTAATGCTGAAATACTCTAAACCTTCCAGAAAACCGCAGCCTTAACTTTCTCACCAGTCTTTTAGAAGCGATGAAGAGAATTGCTAATTGGTCTTCTTGGATATATGCCAAAGAGACAGACTGCTTCAAAATGGTAACTTATTGACCTTTTCACGGGTACAAGATTATTTATCTGGCTCTCATTAGGAGGAGCTGTGGCATTGTCTGTTTAATAATGTAGTGAAGGCTTTTCAAACCTATATTCTTTCCAAAATTAGTTCTCTTGTGTAATCTGTGTCCTTTGGTTCTTTTTTACAGTGGATGTGTAGACGTCCTGTATTAAGCAATCTCAGCTTAAAATAGAAAAATTTAAATGTAACACTCTTTTCAGGTCAATTTTGAGGGCATACAGCTGGATTGTTGGAGGGGAGGGGAAATGTAGGTTGCAAAAGCATGTGTTTTGTCTGCAAAATAGTTTGCATTGTAGAGAGCAGAACCCACTCCAAAGTCTTGCAGCTGCTTGTATTTGCCTGGTCTTATTTCCTGGAAGACCTGACACACGTGTACCTGGCATGCTTCCTAAACCCAAACCTGTATTTTCTGCAGATGCAGTGAAGTCCACTGAATTGCTGACCCTGTGCATGGAGTTGGCTCTTCAACAAAAAGAAGTGATGCTCCACTCCTTCCTTTTACATGGCAACCTCACAGTTAAAGACCTTCCCCCAGAAGTGGGTGCTGTGGATTATAGGCTCAGTTTAGACTGCAAGGCTGGGACACATGACTCAGAGGAATCTCTTGCTGAAGCCAGGCTCACAAGTAGTATGAAGTAATCAGCATGATTAAGGGACACAAAAATAATGCTTCTTGAGTGATGTTGTATTTATCTCTGCCTACCTTGAGTTTGCAATTTAGCAAATACCCACAAAAAGTTGATGAGGTAAACCATGTTCCCAGTTTTGTCAGAGTAGCTCCTACCAATTTGGCAGAAAAAAAGAGCAGGCGTGTTGCTATATCTGGAGATAAGCAGTCAGAATCTTCCAGGAATTAGTTTCTGAAAGGTTTCTTTTTCTCTGCTGATCATGGTGCTATGTTTTCTTAAGTGCTGACTCCAGTAAGCCTTTTCAGAAAGACAATTAATGTTTTGGAAAGCAGCCATCAACCATCTGAAAAACAGGTTCTTACCGAGCTGTTTATGCATGGCAAGGGGGGACTCAGTTATATCACAGATTAAAGAGGACACTTGTTTAAAGTGAGGCTACTAAGGATGTGTACGTTATATGGTAAATATATTGACAAAACTGTCCTGCAGGAAAGATATTCAGTAAATTGGATTATCTACATTCTAACAAGATTATCCACTTAAAGGCCTCTGGAGATTTGCTGGTTGAATAAAAAGAGAGGGAAGATCTAGGCTGCAGTCTAGCTAAATATTTTTTTAGTTCTTTTTCTGCAATTAATTAAAAGAACATCCTCTCCTGCTCCTAATCACTGTTCTGTGCCTCAGTGCAATCAGTGCTTTGTGCCACCTGTAGATTTACTTCAATATGTAATGATTTGTCAAAGATGCTTTCCTCTTCATCTCATGCTGCTCAGTTGACACCAGTACAAATTGAGTCCTGAACACTTTGTGATTACTGGAAGGATCAGGACTATGGCATCACCCAAGGCCTTGAACGTGTTTTTTCACACATGTATGGTGAAAAAGCCCTGCTAACCAGTGTGGCATTTTGATATGTTGGGAGTAAGTTTCCACTGGGAGAAGTGTTTGAATAACATATGTTAGAGTACCATCATCTTTCTTTACTGCAACATGAGGATTGAGATTTTCTCAGGAAAGCGCTGTAGAAAGAAAACCTTCTCAGGTCTTCTCCTCTGTCCTGCTGTAGCCACACGCTACTTGGCAGCAGTTTGCTTCTTCATTTACCTGCTAAATGAAATGCATGCCACAATTCGTATTTAACAAGTGGCTTGTAAAAAAATTTAATGAATTTTTATCATATGACTCATTTAAAATTAAAGGCAGCTTTCAGTTAAAACCCAGTACATCTCCAGTAATTTTGAGAGTGTACTTTAAAGTACTGTAAGGGGGGAGGTACAGGTTCTTCTTCTATTCTAATTTTTTTTGGCTAACTGCTTTTACAAAGTATAAGTGCAGAAGTACTTTAAACAATAAGGGCCTTGTGAAATCCAGCTGCTTCATTAATCATGCTTTCTATTTAACTATATGTAATAGTTTTTCAAAGGCATTTTTGTCAAGCTTTCTTGCTCACATGTGACAGCTGTTATTTTTAAGCTAATGCAATGTCAGACCACTCTGACTCCTGAGATGAAACAGTCATGACATTTCAGCAACTTTCCCAAACTGGCTTCTTGAATATACACTATACTACTTTAATTTTTTCCTGCATATATTGCATTGCTTTTTGTTATAAGACGATACAGATAACAATTTGGCTTTTCAACATCTGAGGATATTCAGATACCACCTCAGGGAGCTCAGGACAGACTTATGCAAGTGAATTACTATTTTATAGACCTATGTGCCACCCTGAGTGCCCAAATATAGGATTTGGTTGTCACATGGAGGTGTTTGGTTTCAGTTCGGTTTATGAAACCTGAAAGGTTGCAATTCTCATGAAATAATCTAGGTTCATGATAAATATCAAATGAATGTTACTTTTTTCCAGTCTCAACCAGTGGTTTTCATCACTATTCAACATGAATCATCACTATTCAGGCATGAATCTGTGAAAAAAATCACATCCAGTAATGACAGAATATTGTTCTGTTTAAGTGCCAGGATAAAAAATACCTTCCATATGCTACTAATATGTTCCTTAAGGAAACAATATTCTCAGTGAAAGGTTACCTTCTCTACCATCTCATCATCATATCTATATCAAAGGTATAACTAAACTTTCAAGAACCCAAAATTTCTCTTTGCTTGGTAGAGTCAAAATGACACATTTGGTGACTGTGGAAAAAGTGCCAGCTGGTCAGAGCCCAGTCCGGTCCAGCTCCTCCTCCCTCCTGAGCTCAGCCCTCCTTCCAGTCATCAGCAGCCACCAGCCATCTCCTGCTGCATGACAATATCAAGTTTGTCCTGCCCTTGATACTGCTCTGGGCAACAAAATTTGCCTAAATTAGATGTGGTACAGCTATGTGGATACCTGTGATCATGTTTCCAAGCTGGCTGTGGGCACAGGGAGTCCTCCAGAGTCAGTGTTTCTGGGATGGTGTTTCATAGACAGGAACTGTAATGCAGAAACCAGTGATGCTTGATGTGGTGGGAGAGTAGTTAAATACAGAGGCTCAGGCCCATTTCCAATCACACAAACTGTTGAAATGTTCCCATGTGTTTGGTTCCTCGCTATTGGAGGTGCTGGGGAATAAAGTGTCCTAGTCTCTTAATTTCATGAAATAATGTTATTTCCAGTGAAATTAAAGTTTCCTTTATCAGAGTAGAAGATTAAAATTGTGGTAAGTGAGTTGCTACTTTTGTCTTAAAAGAGCTATTATGAAAATAATTATCTTGTGTCACTGCAGTTGATTTCTTAGAATACAGTTGGGAAATTAGTATCGACAGTGTTCTGAGATCATTAGGAGGGACTGTGTAATTATCCAAAGTAGGGTTTCTCCCTTGAATTCAGTGGGGCAGAATTCAGCTCATGCTTTGGAGAAAAACCTTTTTACGTTACAACGTCAAGTTTCCTATGGGCAAAGCCCCGGTTTGTGGCTAAACTCTGCCTTTTGTGGTTGCTATTTTAAGTTCAATGTTCTTTCTTCTTTATTAATTATTGCTTCATTCCTGGGGCAAAGTGAATAATCTTTATCTGTTCTCTCTTCCTTAGGTTAATATCAAACACTGGCCTTCGTTTTTTACCTGCTGTCCATAAGGTGCACTCTTTCCAGAAAGTTTTACTGTAAGTTTTAATGTCTGCTTTTCACTTTTTAAAAGCTCTCTTTGAATGTTCTCCTGCTCCTACAAAACCTTTCAAGATGTGATTCCCCTTGTGTTCTCTTATTAGCTTCATAGTAGCATTTTGGGTTGTAATTTTGTAGGCATTGATGATAATGTGGCCCGAAAGGTTTCAGTTCTCTCTAGGTCTCCTTTCTACAAAGCATTATAACTTGCACTTTGCAGACTGCTCTTCCTTTAACTATGCTATGAGTGTGTGTCTGGATGGCCCAGGGGATGGATAACAGCCTTTTACTCCTCTTTCACCAGTTGAAATCCAAACCGGGCTGGTGGCAGTGAAAATTTGTTGCCACCTGGTGACAGTTCTCTGGCCTGCATGGGAAGAGTTGCTGATCTCGGAGCTGTTTTCTGTGGAGAGGTGGTCACATCACAGAGAAAA
>VZTL01073437.1:0-11509 GCA_013400535.1 Scopus umbretta | reverse complement strand
AAAAAAAAAAAGTGGGGGGGGAATATCACAGGGAAATATCTCTACCATGCTCATTTTTTTTCACTGGCAGTAAAACTGTCCAGAGAATGAAATATTTTTTATATGGAAAATTCCAGTGCTAACAGGGAAAAAAAAATATTTGTGTAAAATTTTGTGTGAAAGCAGGCTTTTTTTCTGTAAAAGCAACTATTTTTTTTCTGTAAAAAATGCATATCAGAAAAAAGCTTGATTTTTTTCACTGAAAAAGATCTTGACATAAGTTTTTCCGTCAGTTCTTAGTATAATTGAAAGCAGAAAACCCAGATATTAAGCAACTATTTCTTCTTTTCCTTTGGACAAGATATATTGTTAATGGACAGGCAAAGTTCTGCATGTTCAAATCTTTGATTAGAAGATTTCAAGCTGCAGAAAGATTAATCCTGCAATTGTCTCAGTAATGGCCATTAATAGAAATAAAAATGCATGGAAAACATAGAGGGGGATACCTGAATATAATATACACAAATATAAGATAAGAAATAAATTTCTGTAGTACACTTAACATACATAATTCTGAGACATGCACTTCAGGGCTCCCCAAAACCATCAGGCATCAGATATGGAGCTACAGAGCTTTTTTCCTGTATACCTTTATGTTTATCATCAGTCTTAATTAGATTCTAATTATTTTGTCCTGCTGAACAAGAGGGGTGTTTTGTTTTTTTTTTTCAGGTGAAATTCCTCACTTTTCTGTAAGAATAAGTAGGCCTTGGTACTGCTTGAGTCCCAAACTAGACCTTCATTCAAACCGTGGCCCCTCTGAGGTCAATAAGAAAATTCCCATTGGCTTCAGTTGTATCAATATTTCAGTACCAAAGATAGGTCTTGATGGGTCATTGATGTTTACAAAGGGCTTGTGCAAATCCTCAGCAGAGGGATTCACTTCACTTGTATGGGTGCTGCATTCCTTCCCTACTCCTACCTCTGCTGACCACAGTTTGCAGGATGAGGCCTCTGTGTAAGTGTCACTTAATGCAGAGTTGTGGCTGTATTCAACTGTCAGCATGAGATAATTTTGGAACCGCACTTAATTTCAAGCTTTGCAGATAATTCATTTCGTTTCATGCTTTCCAACAGAAACAGCATGAAAACAACCATATCCCCAGTCTAAATTATGAGTAATACTGTTTAACTTCTTTGAGGTCTATTTTGAGCAAGCAATAGAACGTATATCTGCCGCTCCTTTTTTCATATCAGTCAAAACTGCTGAAAGACTGAAATGCCTACTTGTCAGTTCAACAGACTGCATTGACAGGGGTCCCACATCTTAAGTTCTTAAGCACATACAAAGCTTATAAGCAACCCCATTGACATCAACAGGGGAATTATTCGTGGGCTGGCAGGTACCCTGCTGAAGCAGGCCAAAAAGGCTAATGGCTTTTCCTTCTTCTGGTTGGAAGGCTGCAAGAAATGGTGGCCTCACAGCCCCTCAGCTTGTATTATTTCTGGGCAGTATGTTTGCTGGAGGAACAATTTCATCCACCTCAGGATTATAAGACCTGAGCTTTTATGCATTTTAATGGCTTCAGTCTATTTGGGAGGAAAGTACGGGGGAGTTGGTTATGTTTTGCTCCAGCCTTTTTTACCAGGAAGGTTTGTGCTCTGCAGAGAAAATGTCTTAAAAACTTAAGTCATCACCCTCTGCCTATAATAGTTCCTGAGATTGACTATAAGGAAAAATACTGTGTTTGAAATAGCATATCATATTGAAAAGCTCACAGAGGTACAAAAAAGTGTTGTTTCTGTTGTATTTTATTTTTCAGAGATATTCAAGACAATATCAATATACGTACAATTGAAAGAAATTCATTCATGGGCCTGAGTTCTGAAAGTGTGATTCTGTGAGTAAGACATACCAAATCCATTATTCTCCTTCTTAGCTCATTTATTCTCCAGAATAGGGTCAAGAAAACCAGGGGATAGGCCCTATTATATGCACTTCCAAATTCAGATTCAGGTTTTAGGCTTTTCCCCTACCACTGAAATCTCTGTATTCTGTTTTCCTGCTGTGAAGAATGAATGCTTTTGTTGGTTTTGGGGTTTTTATTTTGGTGTATTCTAATCCTGCTCTTTTTTTTAGAAGCACAGCATAGAGAAAATTTAGTAATTACTGATGCCAAGGTTAAACATATTCCACCTACAACAACAGTTCCATGTGATACAAACTGTTCAAAAGAATAGCATGACTCATAAATATTTACAGTCAGACACATCATTCAAAGACATTTATTACTCAGGCAAAATATATGTAGATGTTGTGGAAATGCAGTATATTTGTACACAATGTTAATACATTGATACAGGCCAGTTCACAATGCAGTTTCAAGCTGCGTGGTTATATTACTCTACTTTTGACTTGAACAGTCATGTTTTTTAATGAACTATCTGGCTTCTTTGATCCTTTCTGTTGGTATATGAAAACGCACTGTTTGCTTGCTAACAAGCTGCCTTCATTTCACCTAGCCAGTGGCCTGACTGGAAAAATTTCCTACTGTGTGTGTGCAGTTTACTTCATATACCGAAGCAGACAAGCAAGATCTGATTGACTGATTGGGCTCACGTTGATTTTGGTGGGAGCAAGGTCAGACCATAAATATTTGAACAGAGGCCAGTAACAAGTCACTTAGCTGTTTTCTGTCCTTTTTCCCCATCAGTTATGCACAATCTTCATCTACATCAAGTTCCCTGAAGTTTTAAACACATACACAGTTTTCTCAAATTTATGTTCAAGTCATAATACCCTAAACGTACTGCTTTATCTTTTCTCCTGTGATGATATTTGCTACTCAGGTGGGACTTTGTATACAATAATACTACTTTGTATACATAATACCACTAAGGGGTGACATAAATGTCCCAGATTTTTACTGTGATTTGACCTCTCTGTGCCACTTGAACAGCATGGAACTGGCTTCCCTCTCTCCCTAGGATGTCCCATTGCTTCTATGATTACTGCCTGTATATTGAAGGATAGTCTTCTCTGAGGATTTAAGGCTGCTGGTTTGCTAGCAAAATTGGCCTTAGGGGGAAGGGGGTCCTCTTCTCTTCCAGCTGCTTTGCCCTGCCTCCTGAAACAGCCCCATTGCCATGGGCAATGCATGCCCACCAGTGTGTTCAGGAGCAGCAAGAGCTGTGCAAGCAGACCTGGGCACCACCTGCCTGGTCAGACAATGTCCTGACTCTGCTGTAGGTCTCCCTTTGGACAGGGGCCCTGCGTGTGCTCTTTGAGAGTTCCTGCTTAGGCTTTCCTTGTGCTGTGGTGGACTTGCCTCATTTTAGACCCAAATTTGCTGGTATTCTATACAAAACTGAAGTCACTATGCAATAATAGAAAGTTACTGTTACAGCAACATAATTTTGTGAAATCAGACATGTCAAGATGGCATTAAAAACACCAGTACCCACTGAGCCCCCACATTCTGGGGAGACCAAATTCTAGCAGGTTTAGCTGTGGCAGGCTCCAAGCATGTTTAAGCCAGTAATTTGGATTGCATCTAATCTTGCGCTATGCATGGGATCTGCGCAGACTGGAACTGTGGATACATTTGATAAAAATGTGCTAGAAATTTAGGAAGAAATTCACCTTGCTTCCAGGTCTGCATGCCACTTAGAGCCTGAGACAGATCTTTTCTGCCCTGAAATAGGCTGTAAATAGTACCTCAGAGGCATAGGCCTGCTGTACTGAGTGAATTTTAAAGTGTATTTTAAAAATACTGCTATTGCCATGAAATAGTGAGTAAAAGCCCATATGTCCAAGCTCTGGATCTCTGTCTCCATTGTCACTTGTTGCTCACTTAAGAGTTAGTGGAGTTAGTAAAGATGCTTGTTGAAGTGAGGGAAGAATTTGCCTCAATAGAAACTTGTCCATATAAAGTATAATGAGGTCTTGGGATTTAGGTAAAATTTTGTTTGCTCTTTTTACTGCTTGAATGCGATTAGCCAGGTGACAAGAGCATATAGCCCACCTTGTATTGCAACAGTGACTGGTTTTACGACCTTAGTATCTCATTGCGTTAGCATCATGTTCAGTGAGGGAACACAGTAAGTGCTAATACTGTGATTAAAAGCATATATATCAGCTTGGCAGCTACGAATGGATAAGATCAATGTAATATAATAAATGTTTTAAATGCTATAAGCAGGGACATGTCTCTTGTCTGTGTCTGCTCATTCATGTCTAATAGTGCTTGCAAGTGAAGGGGATGGTGACAGTTCTCCTGATCCAACCTGACAGACGTTATAGACATGGAGCTATGTACATCTGCCTGTCACGGTCAAAAGGGTAATCCTTTCAGCCAGACCTACAACTGATTTTCATGCTAACCTTAGCTCCCACCTCGGACCTTAGATAAGTGGGTCACTTATATGCTCAGTTTTCAGTGTGAATTAGAAACAAAACATCCAGGTTTGCCGACAGTTTAATTAAATCAGGCCATTTTTGCCATCAATCAGACCCGTCATTGCCTGTTGGAGAGGGCGTGAGTTGCAAAGTGACATTTAAAGCAAGATGAAAGATTGCACCGTAAAGATGATAAATATAACTGACCCAAATGTAAATTTTTAGGACCGTGAAGGGAAGAAAAGGAAGGACATTAAACGTTAATTAGTTAATGCACTACAGTCAAAACTTGGCGGAAAGCCACAGGAGCTTTGATTCCCAGGTTCACTACCTGTATCTTCTCTTGGGGGAAGGAGCCTGGGGCCTGGCCTCAAGTTGCGCCAAGGGAGGTTTAGATTGGATATTAGGAAAAATTTCTGTACTGAAAGAGTGGTGAGGCATTGGAACAGGCTACCCAGGGAGGTGGTGGAGACCCCATCCCTGGAGGTGTTCAAAAAATGTCTAGATGTGGCACTTCAGGACATGGTTTAGTAGGCATGGTGGGTTTTTTTGGTTTTGGTTTTGGTTGTTTTTTGGTTTGGTTTTTGGGGGGGTTGATGGTTGGACTGGATGATCTCAGAGGTCTTTTCCAACCTTAACAATTCTATGATTCTATGAGGTGGGACTGGGGCAGCAGAGCAGACAGGGAGTGTAATTTGTCAAGGCAGCAGACTAGCAGGAATCAGCCACTTCCTGGGCAGTTTGGTACCACCACCACCCTTCTCCTGCTCAGCTCGATTACGGTCAGCCTTCCTTCTCTGCCTGTCCCACTGAGGACATGAGACCACCACAGGCTGTGGTCTTTTTTTCTCTTAACTGGCAAAGGTGAAACTGTGGCCCAGTGTTTCAAAAGCATCTTGAAAAAAGTAAAACTAAGCGGCACCAACAGGACCAGCAGGAAAGATCCTGATCTCACTCCTCCGGGGATTAACCTGGAACAGCCTCACTGACTCTGCTGCAACATTCCGAGGGGAGCCACGAGCAGCACCAGCATCTTCATCAGCTCTGCCCTTGCTTCAGAAACTTACTCTAGCTATGATTGCTGATGATAGCACTCATCTGTCCTATTCTTGTCTGTACTCTTCAAAGCCTTCCTCCAACTATTAGAATCTTACAAGCTAGTATTCACAAAAATTTCATCATTTGAATATCTATTTAATAATTTTATTTGTTTGAGATCCCTTTCACTGATTTGAATTACCTACATTTTAGCTATGAAGCATGAATAAGAATCCAAATCTTTTTTTTTTTTCCCTCTGTTGCAGATGGCTAAATAAAAATGGGATACGGGAAATTGAGAATCATGCATTTAATGGAACCTACCTGGATGAGCTGTAACTATTTCTGTTGTTTATTTTGAAAAGCAATTATTAGAAACTAGTAACTGCTGCAAGCTATTTTTTTTTTACTCTCAGATTGTTTTAGCAAAAATATTGTTGTGTTTTTCAGAAATCTAAGTGATAATCACAACCTAGAAAAACTACCAAATGAGGTCTTCCAAGGAGCCAATGGGCCTGTTGTTTTGTAAGTAATATTCAATTTTTTTTTTTTTTTTTCATTATTAACTCCCCAGAAAAGCACAGAGAAGAACATGTGAAGGCCAGTCTGGATTTCAGCATCTCACAAACTTTGGAGTTCAAAACTAGAGGTGTAGTCCTGAATATAGAAAAACTGGAAGCCATATCTGAAATTTCAGTCTAGATTGATGTTTTCACTTTGTCCTCAAGTTTTTGGGAGTAGTTGGATCCAGGGATTTAGATACAGATTCCTCTCCACAGTTGATTAAGCTCTGTAAGAGAGTAGTTCTGCTTTGTTTTTTTCCAGAGAAAAATGCTGTTAGTTTTTTGTTTGAGCAAACTCAAGAATAGGTGAGTGGATCCTCAGTGCTTAAATCTGAATTGCTTACCACTGAAGATCTGCCCCTGCATCTCTGAAACTTAATTCTAAAGATAAAAGCCCTATCCTACAGGGATAGCGATTGAGATGTCCCATCCCCTGTAGGGATAGGTATGAGAGATACCTCACGCAGTTACAGCAGGATGTATTTGGTGGGTGATAAGCTGGAAAGTGAGATCTCAGCAGTAGAGAATTCAGCTCATGGATCTCAGTCACCATTACCTCAAGCCACAGTTTGCCGTGGGGTCTGAAAATGCCTGTGAGTGTGCACAACTTCTCGTGTTTCTGAGCACAAGACACAACATGTAAGAGCTGCAACAGAGACATAAGAGTCTTTTTTTGTCTTACCAATTCATCAGAGCCTTTCTCTCTTCCCATCTACCCTAGATGTCCAGGGAAGGCTAGGAGTCACCCAGAAAGGGTAAAAAGGGGTCACTGGAGCAGTTGGAAGATTTTACACAGAGGTTAAAGTAGTTAGAAACCTAAAAAAAGAGAGAGAAAAATGTCTGGTTAACCTTGAGTTCATATCAGAGCTCTTCTGAAGGCCTTTTTTTCCATGTTGTGATGGTTAGTGCATCTATGATATAAAGAGCTATGGTAAGGGTAAGAGCATTTTGCTCCACTTCCATCACTCCCTCAAAGTGTCTTCCTTCTCTGGAAAAGATTGCCAGTGGAGCATCTTTTCAGCAGTAATATCATTGATGTTTCTTTGGAAAAATGTTGTTTCCTGTAGCAAAAAGTAAATGCATTTTCTTTACAAGCTGTACCTGATACCGTCATATTCTGTAGGTTTATCAAATTGATTTGGCTGTAGTTCAGATTCATTTGATAGTTCAATTTCGAACACCGAGTTATTTGTGTAAGAAGTTTTCTGTTCCATTACCAATACATCCACTATTCTATGGATGGGAAATTACCTTTTTATCCTGACTAGACCACAAAAGAAGAGCCTTCTTACTCATCTGTCACTGTAGTGTATGCCAGGAATGCGCTTTCACTTGTGGCAATGATTGACCCATAATCATACCTTTGCTGGGACAAATAGTTTTGCTGCAATCAAATCTGTGGTGCAGACTACAATGTTTTATTAGGATGAACATCAGGATGTTTTAACTCTTGACCTGCCTGAACCAGTGTTCAACAGTCAATTAATACTAACTTCTATTTTATAATTCAGCATATTAAAATAAAGTGAAAGAAACACCAACAGAAATAGTAACATCAGGAAACACCAATCTTAGCCCTTGTACAGGCTACACAGTTTCACGAATCCAAACCTCTCTCTGGCTTACAGCTTTTGGCTGAATTAGAATATCTCTTTTGGAAAAACATCAAGTTTTGAGTTAAAGGATTTCAGTGCTGACAGTAGGCAAGAAAATCAAATGGCTAATTACTCCCACGCCTATACACATTCCTTCTCTACACAAATGCACTCTATTTCCAACTTGGAGTTTCATAGCTTCAATTTTCAGCCAGATTGTTTCATTTAATCATATTCTGGTGCTTGCAGAGCTGTAGTGGCTTACACCTCTTCAGTTTTTACAGAAGCCCTTAGGAGTTCTCTGGCTGTGTCCTGACTCAGAGGCAGGGCAAGGTATGGCTGTGGTCCATCCTATCCTTGCAATTTGTCTTCAATGGGAAACCCACATATGGGACCACAGAAGAGCTCCAGTAGATTCCCAGCTCAACAGCTGAGTCCCTGAAGCACAGCCAGAGATCAGTTTAGATACAAGCATGGAGAAGATTGCTCTCACTGATGAGTCTACCCCACTCTGATTTCTGCTTCACCAGCCATTTCTTGCTATTTCTGTATGTGCCTTTCAAACCTCATCAGCTGGTCAGTATTTTTGCTAACCCAACAGAGACTCCCAGTGGGAAAGAGAAGTGATTAGAAGAGAAGTCAGATTCATTTTGCTGTTCCTGCACCAGCTGCTGTCAAGGCTGATGACTAGCAGCCAAGCAACAACAATACACGAACACATATTCTGGTTTGATTTTTTATTTCCTACTGCCACTCATCCTGTTCATTGTGCTTATTTAATTTATCAAGCCTCTAACTAGAGAGGAACATCCCAAAGAACCTCTGCACTGAGGTCTGCTTGTGATAATTCAGTGAAGTTACTAAACCACCTGCACAATGTCTGTGCTTGCCGTTCGGGGGTCTGTCAGTAGTGTATCAATAACTATCCCTAAACAGATGTACCAACAAATCTTGCAGTAGTGTGCAAAGCACTTTCCCTAACTCACTTCTGTTTATCTGCAATAGTGAGCATAAAAAGAAGGATTTTTAAAAGATGAAGAAAATATTTTCATGGAAAAATATTTAATATTTATTAAATTATTTAGAGATGCCCAGAGACCCAGTAACATTTTAGCTATTTTTAAGTCCAGGTGATGTTTCTATTTCTATTTACTTGTTATTTCCACCCTATGTAATAACAGTTTAGACTCAGTAAA
The DNA here is from genome assembly GCA_013400535.1 of Scopus umbretta. NCBI lineage: Eukaryota > Metazoa > Chordata > Aves > Pelecaniformes > Scopidae > Scopus > Scopus umbretta. The sequence continues at coordinate 2,739 of VZTL01073437.1, read as the reverse complement.
GATTTTTATCTAACAAGCCAAAGAAAACATTTTCCATGCTCTTGTTCAGAATTATGAGTCCTTGTGAAGTTTCATAGGCTCTTAATGATGCCATGAGTGATGCTGTCTGTGGATTTAGGCAGAAAACTGCTGTTTAGTTGTTGAGTCATGAACATATACTCTAGGTGACAGTTTTCATTAGGCAGCATACTAAGGGCAACAGTCAGTCCATAAAACAATTGAGGTTGCTTGTTGCAACCTAATTACCTCTTCAGGAGTCTAAGTCAGAAATCGATAGCCTAAAATTTCTCTTCAGCTGCAGAGTTTAGCTCCTGTGAGAAACAGGTCAGTCCCAGAACAACCTCAGGACCACAGCATGGCTTCTTTCAGCCTGACCTGCAGAAGTCCAAAGTATTTCTGACTCCATAGGTCCATCTCACCCTTCCAGTAGAAGTCATGGCTCCAGGTCAGGGTAGCGGAGTGGGGTCTATATTTGCTCCTCTGCTGCCACAATTCATGGTCCAGTTGCTGAAGGTTCTACGTACATTCAGAGCCTGGATGCAAAGCCTCCAGCTGTGGGCACAGGAGAGGCACAAAGATCATCTCTACCCACCACCAGTAACCATTTTATTAGCAGCACATCAATTTGTTAGACTTAGCCACCCTAAGCTAAAGACTGTGACTTCAGACAGAGCCTTTTCCTGGTATTAATTTTGCTTCTTAGAACAGAGAACAAAGGTGCAAATGTGCATATGGTACGTAGCAACTGTCTAAAGTTTATTACATGCTGCTAAAACCTGGTCTCCCCCTCATGTGGCACCGCTCTACTGCATTAATATGATAATAAAAACAATTTGTTCATGTTGGGTAATAGAGATCAAATAACATGTTGTCCTGACATGGGACTGTTATGGATTAATTAGAAACTGTATCTTGGAGGGGGCATGGAGAAAATTACAAATATTGTTGGTCCAATTCCTTGATTAGGAAAAATTCCTTTCTTTTGTCAGAGAATAAAGAACAGAGCAGCCTCAGCAAACAGTGTAGCCTGGATCAGTCTCATGCCATAAGAGCACATGGGCTAAGGGAGGACAGGGTGATTTTTCATAGTCCATTTTACTGTTTCTGAAAGAGAAAGGAGTTTGCTGTCACAAGCTGAGGGACAATGTTTGTGCCCTAGTGAGGGATGTGTGAGAACATTTTGCCCTAGCTGTTACATCCTGGAGCCATGGGGATGGGTTCCCAAGTATCCCTGAGCCTGGAGATAAAGCACCCTTGGTCCTTCTTCTCTTTCCCCACCTGTGTGGCACAAGTCAAGATTTAGTGTGTGCACAACGTTTTTCCTTCTAACAGCCTCACTAATGCTCTCTTTACTACATTTGTAGCTGCTGCTTCCATTGCTGCCTTTGATAGCCTGTCCCACACAGTAATTGCCTTCCACATAAATACATCTCTCCTAACCTCCTGTAATCTTGCCCCTTTCTTTGCTTCAGTCTGTGCTCTCTTTGTTTTTTAAACCTCTGGAAATGTTTTGTTATTTTTGTTCCTCACAGTTTGAACCATGACACCTCTGTCTCTCTTTAATCTCTTTTTCTTTCTAATGAGTACAAAACCTGACATCCCCAACCTCTTCTCACATCTGTACCCCCCTGTGAGCTTCGCTCTTTGTGTTTATTGCCTTTTCCACAGCAGCCTTCCCGTGATGTGATGTTCATGTGACAAACTTCTGTTGTGATTTCATCAGCCTTTTTTATCCTGTAGCAGTACCCTTGGGTGTTTGGTGCATTTACTGGGTATTTACTAAACCCAGAAACATATGGCACTAGTGGTTTATGTCCTTGCTAATTCTTAGGGTTGGGGATTTTTTTTTCTTTTTTCTCAAACCAGACTAACATCACTTGATTGTTGTTTGCAATATTAGTTCAAGTTTCCTGGAGGAACACCAAAGTTATCCCTGGATCCTGTTTTCAGCATGGATTTCCAGCTGATCTCTTTCCAATTACTACTCTAAGAATGAGTAGGACAGTCTAAAACACATATCCACTGTTGAGCAGAAGTAAATTTGCTTTTTACCAAAGTTTTCATATGTTTTCTTAAAGGGATATTTCAAGGACGAGAATCAGTTTCCTGCCAAGTCATGGATTAGAACTCATTAAGAAGCTAAGAGCAAGGTCTACATACAATTTAAAAAAGCTTCCCGATTTAAGCAAATTTAGATCTTTGATTGAGGCAAACTTCACCTATCCTAGCCATTGTTGTGCATTTACAAACTGGAAAAGGCAAAAGTAAGTGTTTTCATTTGTTTTCCTTTTTGGTGCTTCTCAGCAGTTGATAGTGAATTAAATAAACTTCCTCAAAATCTGGATAGGAGAGGTCTCTTCAGTGCAGGTAGGTAAATGAACATAAATAAATAAATATACAATACCTACATGTTTATGCATGCTACGCAGTGCACTGCCTCTCCATTCTGGGGGGTAATAAATTTTGATAGCTGTGTTAACATCAGCATTTTTCCCATCTGCGGCTCTAGCCCCCACCTCTCATAGGTCCATCTTTCATTGGGACCTACCAACCTGGATCAGGCTGGAGCCACACTGAAGACATTCACCAGGAAAAGTTTGATAACTTTTCAGGAAGTAGCTGGAGGGAAAGCTGTGTTTGCAGAGAAGTTGGTCAATATTTGGCCGTCAATTCAGGACTGCTGAGTGATCTTAAACTCCTCTCTCATAAAGCCGCACTGATGTTGGAACGTTGTCCAAG
>VZTL01073435.1:1666-23932 GCA_013400535.1 Scopus umbretta | reverse complement strand
TTTTATTTTATATATTTTTTTCCTGTTGTAGGGTTACAAATATTGGGCCCAGTGCTAACAGTTAGCTCTGAGATTTTGGCTTGAGGCTGTTTTCTAGTTTCCTACATTGTTAAAATAGATGAATGTTAAAGCTTGAAAGCAGTACAATATGAAGGTTTGGCTGACTTCTACAATCAAACTTAAACTCTATGTGAATGTGTCGAGCATAACCTAAAGCTGAAATGACACTGCCTTCAAGGGTTATAGAGTCAAGAAAACATATGTCTCTGCACCAGTAATTTTGCTGTTCTTTATGCCCTTTTTTTTAATTTAATGTGTAAGGCAAAAGGTGATTTTACTTGCTTAAAATGTGGTTGGAGACACAGATGTTACTTTCACATCATGACTATAACTACAAATAAAGGAGGATGCTTTGAAAAGCTTAATTTGTTTCTTTTTAAACTTTAATTGTTTAATTAGTCTCCCTTATCCTTCGCATTTTGTCTTCAATTTAGGCATGGAGTACTTTTTTCATTTTAATTTCTACTGTTGTTCTTTTGCAATGAGTATGATCCTTCCTGTACGTATTGGAAAATGTCTTTAAAATGTATCAGACACTCCAGTGTGTTAAATAATATTCATGGGAAAGGAGAATTCTGTCTGATCCAGGATTTTTTGGTTCTGTAATTGATTTTAGACCTGTGTTACAGCTAAAACAATTGCCTTGATATGTACTTGGGAGGAAAATTTCGGTCTCACAGTTGTCTCATCCTAGACTTTCCCATTGGACCATTTAGAGCAGATGAAGGAAGATAGGATTGTTTTTATACTAGCTGTCTTTTTAGTCTATTCTAATTTAGGTGCTCCTATAAGTTAAATTCATTTACATTCCAGTATGTTGGCCAGAACAGCAATTCGTCATATGGGTGGTAGTGGGGATGGCCAATTTTCCATTACTGTTTCTCTCTCATACAAGCTTAAACTGCTGTCAAGACATAGGGCAAAAACAGAAATGAAGTTTTGCACATTGTCAAAGTCCCAAAATATACATTTGATAGTGTTTTGAAGGAAACCTACATCTGGAAAGCAGCTGTGAAATAACAAGTAAAGGTATTATCCTGCTAATGTGTCTGTGACTCTTCTGCTTTAATGTTCATTCGAATGATCTGGAGGGAAAGACGGTATTTCATGACCTCCCAGAAGACAAAGAGTTTTCTCTTTGCATGACTGCAACAGGTCAGCTGGAAATATTACTCCTTATTTGTTCTGAAAATGATATATATACAGACTAAGAATATCTTTTTGTTTTGTGTTTGTGTTGTCATGTGCACCGCTAGTGACTTTAATCCAGCCATTACTGTTTAGTTTGGAAGTGCTTACCAAAAATTTCATTACCAGGAATTCTGAGTGAAAGTGTTACCATATGGTGGGTTTCTGGATGATGTTTTTGGAGCTTCTACTCCTAGGAGTCTTCCTGTTTCTGTCTGTAGTGTTTGTAGAAGTTACTCTGTTTGTAGCTTGTGTTCCCCGGTTTTCTTTCACAATCTATCCACAAAATGCATTATATTATTACAAATGGATTTGATAAATGAAAATCAGGCACGAACTTGGCATTTCCAAAGAGCTTGATGTACACTAATTCAAGAACATTTTTAGGGTAATCTGTTTAAAAAAGACCACAGTCTATATTCCAGTCATTGGTGAGAGTAATGAACATTTAAAGAGCATTTACCTGTATTATTCCACTTAAAATATCTATATTGAGAGCTTGGCCTATGGCGAGTCTACCAGTGTGAGAGAGAAAGATATATACACACACACATACATACATACATATATACACCTACGCGTATGCGTGTGAATGCCAGAAGTGGTTGGATTCCATAACAGTAATAAGGTGCTTGTTCTTTTTGCAGTTGTTTGTCCTCCAGGCAGTCATTTCCAGAATAATGAATGCATTCCCTGCCCTTTTGGCTACTATCAGCATCAGACAGGACGTTCCTTTTGTATCAAGTGTCCTGTGGGCAAAACTACCAACTCCTATGGGGCATTCAGCGCTGATCACTGTAAGTTGAACTCATTTCTTCCCTTACCCTTTGTATTCTGGCTTCAAATAACTAATGGAATTTATTTTTTTTTTCATCTGTAAGTTTTAAAAAAATAAAAGATCCTCCCTCTGGGTTTTTTTGGATGGGTATGATCTCTTCTGCATACATTCAAAGATGTTTTGCAAAGACAGAAAAAGCTGTCTGGTGTTTTGATGAAAAATGCATGAGAAATGAGTGGTCAGTCTCATCCAGGATGTTGTGGTTCCTTGAGACATGTTCACTGGCCTCAAGAATGATATCTGGATATTCAGTATCAGTGAGAAACATCTTATGTGGTTCATATATTGTCACTTTCATGAACACTAAAGTAGTCTTGTCTTTGTGCAGCTCTTTCCCCTGCAAATACAAATACTTCTCACAAAATTGTGGACATGTTCACTGACAATGATGTATTCAATTTAAATGACTTATTTTTGCATGCAGTTCCATAAAGAAAATCACTTAAGTCTAAATTCAGTTTTGTCTGCAGCATTTGCTCATGGATAAAAATAAAAGTGGGTAGTAAGAATAGGTTTCTTGGGAGTGTTGGTGGGTATACCAACTGCTTTGTTCTGTTTCAACCTATTTATTCTTTTATCTGGGATTAAAAAAATAGGTTTATTGTAATGCACCCTGATACCAATTAGCTTTACCTAAAGTTGTCGTTCTTTGTTTCCACGTGTGTTCCTGGTGTAGGTAATGGAGTCCTGTGCTTAAAAGCTTGCTCCTTAGGTTTTATTCACTGAACTTGCAGTTTTCTTTATTGCAAGTGCCTGCAACTAAACCTACTCCCTGCCTGGTTTCCACCTTGCCTGTGTGCTGAGTCCGAGTGCCAGCCCTTTCTGAAGGGCTGTGCTGTGCACATTTAGCTTGCTTGCTTTCTTCCTTCCTTCCTTTCTTCCATCCTTCCTTTCTTTCTTTCTGCCTTGCTTTCCTGCCTTCCAGCTTTACCTTCCTTGCCTTCCTTTCCTTCTTTCACTGGTGTCTCTTTATAAAGTCTGAGGAGTTTGCTGAATTAACTGCCAGATACAAAAAAGAAAGTATTGACTCACAAACAGCATAGGAAAACTGGAGAGCTGAAGTGTTCTCCTCTATGCTGCTTCCCTTGTTTTCCTCCCAGAGACTGTGCCTCTATGGCAAGGATAGCTGAGAAGCATGAGAAGCATTTCCTAAACTACCTTAGCTCCTGGCCCAGTGCATTGAATTGAAACAATGCTGATGTTCATAGAATCATAGAATACCAGGTTGGAAAGGGCCCCAAGGGTCATCTGGTCCAAGCTTTCTAGGCAAATGTTGCCACACTTTGATATGTCAGACTAAACTCTGGTGATTTCTTCGTACACAGTTAAGCCTCGCTTGCTTCAGTAGCATCTCAGGAGGGCATCAAGGTGATTAATCGGTCAGGTTCAGCCAACCTGGGTTTCACTGCTGTTGCCTTCAATGTTGGTCAAATTCCAGATTTCTTTCTCTGTGGAGCCCAGATGTCTGGTCTATAAAGGTTTCTAAGTCATTAAAAATGTTAAGTAGTTGAGGAAAATGCTGCTAATTAAAATCAAAGCTCTTAAATCTTTAAGAATAGAGTGCTAAGACTTTTCCTTTCCCACTGAAAGGCAGAATTTAAAAAAAAAGGTGTGGGGGGGCAACAAATAACAAATCAGTGTGTTGGCTTTTGTGCCGCAGTTCATAACATTTCCTGGATCCATTGCAGTAGGCACTGAACAAACCTGTAGGAAAACACAGTTCCTTCTCTGTACTTCTTTGCTTTACCGTACTTAGCATAAATGAGATCTGATCCATGGCAGAGAATCCTAAAAAATGTTTGGAATATGAACTGCAGTAGCAACAAAACAGTGAGACTACCATGTTTCAGAGCATGAAACACAATGCAAATTACAGATTAATTTTCAGTGAAATCTCTGATGTACTTAGAGCACTTTTGTCCTACAGCATTGAAACATTGTCCTACTGCATTGACAGGACCAGAGGCAATGGGGCACAAACTGAAACACAGGAGGTTCACTCTGAACACCAGGAAACACTTTTTTTACTGTGAGGGTGACTAAGCACCGGCACAGGTTGCCCAGGGAGGTTGTGGAGTCTCCAACCTTGGAGATGTTCCAAAGCCATCTAGACAGGGTCCTGGGCAATTGGCTCTCGGTGGCCCTGCTTGAGCAGGAGGGTTGGACCAGACAACCTCCAAAGGTTCCTTCCAACCTCAACCATTCTGTGAAACCCAGTGACAGCATTATCAAAATACCTTCTTTTCTTTTCTTGTTTACTTGTAACAGGTATCACGTACTGTCAAAGCAATGAGCAGGGTCTGCAGTGTGATGAAGATGGCCAGTATAGACCTTCCCAGCAAGACCCTGACACTAAGAAGTCCTTTTGTGTCGATAGCTTTGGAGCAGCACTGGACTGGACTGAAACAGACGATCTCCTTACAGACTACCAGTGCCTAGGTAAGTGTCAGAAGAATATTTTGGATATGTTTCGACCCCACATAAGTGAAACCTCCTTATGAAGAGACTCTTCACTGCACAGCTTATGGCGATTCACTTTTCCACAGTTGTGGCCTCTGCCTTAAGCCACATTCCCCCTTAATTTTGCATTTCTTGACTACCTTGGAAAAGTCATTTCCTGTAAGGGAAGAGAGAGAAGCAGGTTTCTTGCACTCTCAGATGGCTGACAGCTTTTGATGTACGCTGATCTCCTGCTCTCTGCTTGGAAACCCAAAAGAATGAGGAGAGGGCTAATGGGAAAGAAGGAGAATGATGAATTTCTTCGTAAAATTATCACTCACCAGTGTGTTCATGTGAAACAGACTGTGTTTGTCAATGACTTCACAGCTGCGGCGTAATGTCACCCTCTGGGCTCCTGCGGTATGGTATCTGACTTGGTGAACATTTCCTTGCAAGCTGGGGGAACTTCTGCTTGAACACAGTTATGAAATGCCAGTTCTCAAGGATGAATAATTTGAAAAAAAGTCATTCATCAAAGAGTTGCCAAACTGCCTGCAGTAAGGTCTAATTACACTTCTCGGCCCCCAAGCTTTTGCCTTGCCCAAAAATAGTTTCCCAGAAGTTTTTATTACTCATCATATGACTGGTATCAAATTTAATGGAATATTCAGTTTAGAAATTGGCGTCACAGTGTTCTCTGAATTAGACAATGTCTTATGATGAGTGTGATCAGTGTGAGGAGTGTGAAGTGAAAGCCCTCAGTTGTGAAGAGGTTGCAAAACTCTCTTCAGTTAAAATAGCTATTTTTTTCTCTGAGCATACTCAGAGACCGATTCTAGTTATGAACACAAGGTGTTAGCATCTGTTGCTCTCAGTCATAGGGTAATTGGAATGTTTCTCTGGGCAGAGGATTCACAGCAGCTTAATTCTCCTATTACTCACCTTGAGCCCTCTTGCATGAGCATTTCTGACCCTGTACAGGATGAAGCAGTCGTAGATACCTGTGCATATTTTTGTGGACCATGCTAGAAGGTCTTACTACAAATAAATAATTATAAGTGTTGACAATTTAAGGTTTTAAAAAACCAACAACAAGGAACACCCAAGAAGTCTGGTTGTTCTTTTATTTATTTTTTTTTAAAATAATTTACAGGCTAATTTAATTTAATTTTTTCTTTTTTAGATCATGCTGCATTTCCAGTAAAGCGTTATATAAAGTGAAACCGATTATCTCTATTTTTATTTTTTCCCCTGCCCCTCTACTTCCCTTAACTGAATTCAGCATGCAACAGGACAGCAGGGTCTGAAGACTGATCTTACTTTCACAGGAGGCTGGCAATTGGGCAGGGTCAATAAATAAACCAACTGTTCTTCGTTTTTTGAGGCTGCAGTGGGAGGAAGAATTTCCTTTTATGAGTGCACAGTAATAAGCTGTAACAACCCATGCTCATTCTTGTTGTTCTCTCTCTTGTTATATTTTAAGCCACGCTTAACATTTATTGCAATAGCAGGGAAGGCATCTAGAGCTTTACTCTCTAGTAGCATGAGATGAAGGAGAATTTCTGCTACTGACTGAGTCTGTGAAATGGTGGAGTGGTTATATTGCTGTCAAGAAGAGGGCAATGTGAATGAAGAAGTTCTTGAAAATATGAGCTGATAGAATATTTTTCATTTTACTTTTTTTTTGGACAACGTAACTTTATGATTTTTTTTTTACCTTTCTTTATATTAAAAAACAAAATTCAAGAATTAAAAAAAAGCAGCTTTTCCATTTTGCCATGTTTTCAATTTAATATTTCGTTACACTTTCTATCTCTTCTCTGTTTTTCTCCCGTGTTATTGCAGAGAAAGTGGAGGGGTGGGATGAAGCCAGAATTAGGAAAAAAATATCATAAGCAAAGAAAAACATTTTAAAATGCCATTTTTTTTTTACATTTTGAATTTTGCATGAGAAATGCGTGCAGCAAACAAGTGCAAACAGCATAAAAACATTGATTCTTTTCAGTTTTATGAAAAGACATTAATTCTGTTTTTCACCGGACATCACTGCAAGTTGCATATGTAGAAAGAATTCAGTTTAGAGCAGAATTAAGCTAATGGTTATATTTTGCTGTCCTGTATTTCTAGGAAGGAAAAAACTTCCACCTCTGTTTACACCATCATTCAGCCCTCTCCCCAGCCTAGCTGGAGTGCAATGATTCTTTTTTGTGTTAAGTGTTTGGCTAGCCCTCATGGGTAGGTATCTCTGATAAACTTGACTTCCCCCTCCCTTTTTACTTTTTAGTTTTTTTCCTCATTACTTTCAAAATGGTAGTTTAAAAAGCCAAACGTATTTNGAGTGGTTATATTGCTGTCAAGAAGAGGGCGATGTGAATGAAGAAGTTCTTGAAAATATGAGCTGATAGAATATTTTTCATTTTACTTTTTTTTTGGACAACGGAACTTTATGATTTTTTTTTTACCTTTCTTTATATTAAAAAACAAAATTCAAGAATTAAAAAAAAGCAGCTTTTCCATTTTGCCATGTTTTCAATTTAATATTTCGTTACACTTTCTATCTCTTCTCTGTTTTTCTCCCGTGTTATTGCAGAGAAAGTGGAGGGGTGGGATGAAGCCAGAATTAGGAAAAAAATATCATAAGCAAAGAAAAACATTTTAAAATGCCATTTTTTTTTTACATTTTGAATTTTGCATGAGAAATGCGTGCAGCAAACAAGTGCAAACAGCATAAAAACATTGATTCTTTTCAGTTTTATGAAAAGACATTAATTCTGTTTTTCACCGGACATCACTGCAAGTTGCATATGTAGAAAGAATTCAGTTTAGAGCAGAATTAAGCTAATGGTTATATTTTGCTGTCCTGTATTTCTAGGAAGGAAAAAACTTCCACCTCTGTTTATACCATCATTCAGCCCTCTCCCCAGCCTAGCTGGAGTGCAATGATTCTTTTTTGTGTTAAGTGTTTGGCTAGCCCTCATGTTTTCTTCTGAGCAGAATGACGGTTTTATCAAAAGCACCTGCTGACTCAGCCCTCACAACAGCGGACATTTGCTTCTGATTTAGTCCTGACTGTTTTGCTGTAAGGGTACAAATGATTGTTTTAAGAACTTATCCCTGACTTTTATTTTGTGGTTTATCCAGACGTTTCGGGGAGAGAGGCCTGGGATCCTCCTGCTGGACCTCTGTGCCCACATGCGCAGGGGAGAGGAAGGCTGAGCCTCCAGCTCTTCCACATGCAGGAATCTCCCACAGACTGATATCAAACCAGGGCTCATCCTTCTTTGCACTTTTAGGTCTAGGCCAGGCACTGGCTGCAGCGAGCCAGAGTTTTGCATTCATTTGGGGCATTTAGAGGGCAAGTCTGGTCAACACAGGGGTGATGCCAGGTCACCACATTCTTCCCTTCTCCTTTATATGCTGTGTTCACTGAAAGATATTAGTATATCAACTGGTGGACACACTGTACCAAAAAGCCTTTGTAATACAGAGAGTGACAACCTGAGCAGGGTAGTGGTGGTGCCACTGTGTGTCCCTTCACTAAACTATAATCTTCTTCAGGGCACAGGCAGGGCCAAACCTTCTGGAGCTTGAATTGGATTCCTCATCCCATTTAGTGACCTTCAGGTTTTGCATCTCTAGACCCCATGAGTTTTTCCCAGTTTGTGAACCTTACTGCTTGTCACACTTAACACTCAGGTGGAAGTCCAATTCACTCAATACACTCAGTGGGTCCAATTCAGAGAAAGTAGTTAAAAGGGTTCAGTAAGTAAAATGATGGTCTGGAGTTAAAGGTTGAATGAAGGAGTCAAAAAGGAGCATGCAGGACATAGCTTGGGTAGATCCCTGAGCCTGAAGTCAGTGGAGATCGGCGGTGTGGTGCTTCTATACACAAGTAATAGGTCTCCTAGATTTCATTTTTAGCCAAGTTCTGTTGGAGCTGGCTCTTGTTTCAGTGGCTGTTTTACAGAAAGTTGGTTCCCTCGTTGACTCAATAGTTGGTTCTGCGCCATGAGCAAGTAATGGGAGATGGCTGCTCTGCAGCTGGAAGAGAAAGCTTGCTTGAATATAAACTCTCAGCTGACTCCTGGCTAACTGTTTTTAAAAGATCTCATGACACTACCCCACCCCCNCACTCCTGCCTCCAGACTGATTTATAGATCCGAAGAAGCTCAAATTCTTCAGTCTCAGTCATTTGGGGGAAACCTGAAAAGTCCAGCTTTTCAGTGCATTTCAGGTGAGGAAAACTCTCAGAAAATCTGTAGAGACAACACTAATCATGGAAAATAATAATCTTTTTATATGATGAGCTTATAGTTAAGTTACTAGGTGAATGATCTGTTTTACAGTTCAGCTGCAAGATATTAACAATCTTGGTGACCTTGGTTCAGGTCTTTCTTTCAGGAAGAAGACTTCTGACTTTATGTACCACATTAGTCAAGTTATCTGACTTTAAAGCCAGTTGGTATATTTTGCAATATGGATGAGATCTGAGATACAGACCAGGAAACGTTCATCAGACTTTTCAGATGTGGAGACAAAAAAAGGATTAGGTGCTCAGGATATGTGAAAACCAAGCTTTCACCTCTTACCAAATTATCTGATTGGCACATAAAAGAGGAATAATCATCCTTGCTTACGTCAGAAGGCTATTATAAGGAGTGCAGAGGTATTCCTCTGCCGAGACTTACAGTGTATACACTATATCACATCTGGATACACCATGTTTGCTGGTTTATATTGATTCAAAGTCATTTAAGACCAAGGGGAGCCACTGCACTACTTTCAGGGTGCTTCGAATCAATGCCTTGCCTTGTGTCTCCTAATGCTCAGACTCGTGAAGAGAGGGGTTATGCTCAGAACAAAAGCACCCTGGCAGCAATAACACAGGTGGCCTGTTTGTAAGGTAGACATTACCAAAGTCTGACAAAGTCAGTGACTTTGTGTCATGTACCCTGGTCTAGCTGGAACAGTCATCTCATGCCAAGAGAAGAAGCTTTGTATGTGTTACTAGAACGATTTTCCTGCACTAGATCATCCCCTAGCTGTACACTGCAAGGTTTCTTGCACCTTCCTCTCAAACTGGAGATCTTCAAAAGCAAGGCACTGAGCTGAAAGGAGCATATGAATGAACTTAGGGATTCACATCTGCCCGATACTGTAACCCCATGGCAAACAGGATGTGACACATACCGGAGTGATAAGAAGGAGGGAAACATCAAATTTTTCAATCATGCCAGCCACCTCTGCAGCAATCACGCGGTCAGTGTAAGAGAGCAAGCGGCCATCCGCCTCCAGATTTAGGAGGGGCTGAAGATCCTTCTGCCCTTGCACACTCACTAGTAACTTGCTCCCATAGCTCCTAGAACAGGTGACATTTTGCCTCAGGCACACTTATCCTGCAGACATTAAATATTTGGGGGGTAGGTTAGACCTAACTCAGCTCTTTGTATCATCAAGTGATGAACGTCCAAACAACTTTTTGCATTAGTTTAAGTTAATTTAAAAACCTAACCCTCTACTAAAATAGTTGAATAGTAAAGTTCATCTGGCTAATGAAATTCATGAGTTTGCAGTCTGCTAGAGGTATGAAAAACTAAGTAAATGGCAGTAAACACTGGAATTTGTAGCAGAAATTTTGCACATGAAATGCTAGGAAACCTAAGGTTTCTTTTCTGTTTTTCAGGCTGTGAGAGGGAAGAAGCATGTGGTTTTGCCACTGTAACTCCTGCTGGTGCTGAAGTTATGTGTGAATTATACAGTGCTGCTGAAGTCAACTTCAACTGCACCACCTCTGGATGGGTAAAAATGATCAAATTTAAAAATCTGTGTTTATCGTAATACTGTAGGTTCAATATAAGTAGAAGGCATCACAGAAGAAATGCAGGCGGTTACCTGACCTCTTAGTCATGCTTTTCACTATGGAAGTAATAAATTCCTGAAGGCTGGTAAAGAAGCTACACCCAAATGTTCCCAAGTCTGGCCTCTGAATGCCTGGGTGTTTGGCTGAAACATCACACAGCACTTTTGTTCTTAACACATACTGATCTCCTGCAGTCTGGAAATCAGGTTAACTTGAAAGGGGGGAGTTCGTCTGCATAGTCCAAACTAGAAGAATCCAGCTCCATAATCAAGTCACATGAAACAGTCATCATTTCTCAGTCCCTTCCTCCGGGCCAGGGTTGGAATCCTGTGCACTTTAGTGCCCTAACAGCTTCCTATTCACTACTTTTAAACACAGAAAAGTGGCACTGAAGAGTAGAGGTCTCAGTCTGATAGAATGAAAGATGTCCACACTGGGCCAGATGGAGCTGTGGTGGTGAAAAAAGTGTGCGCTAATTCCTTCCCCCTGCGTTTCTGAATACGGAAAAGAGGTTTTAGGGGAGGAAAACAATTAGGTCGTATTTATTGTGCATGCCTGTTTTCTGTCTCAGGTGCAAGGTGTTTTGGGGAACCCTGCTGCCACTAGCGTCAGTCATCTCAGCTGCTTGCTTCATGTCAGGAATCCAGAGGGAGATGCAGTGATGGTCTATTTGAAGAGAGGTACCAGATGCAAATCACTCATCTAATGTTAGGCTGTAGTTTTATATAGGATCATAACTAAATGTGGGGGAGCACCTTTTTCAAGAAGGCACAGTACATTTCAGAGCTTAACATTTAGTGATAGCCCAGAAACCTCATCAAATCTTCCCTTCACGTCTTGTTCCCTAGAAATTAGGAGTACGGCTTTTGGAAGCCATTGTGATGGCAGATAGTCCCATAAAAGCTCGAATTTTGTCCAATGTGTTATTCTCTATTCTATTCTGTTCTGTTGTACTATGATTTCTGTTTATTAAACAGTTTTTTATTTGACTATGTAAGGCATTATTAATGATCAGCTTGTACATAATTTAACAGTTTATGTTAGTTTTGACTGTAAATTGTTCTACTAATATACCAGCTGAGAAATACCCTGCTCTCCAGTGAATCCCAAAGCATTCCAGCTGATCTAATGTATGTACAAGAAACCTTTGTTTTGGCCTAAGTGTGATTGATACCACTGCATGTCCCACCCAATGTGTGTCCAACTTGAAGCCTCATGCCAGATTTGGAACAAGACAAACATTTGCAGAATGCTGCAGGGTTTCAGTCAAAACTCTCTGCTGTCACTGTTTTCTTTTTACTTCTATCCAAACCTCTGACTCACCATTTATTATTATCATTATTATTAATAATATTATTACTCTTAATTGTAATAATTATTACTACTACTACTACTAAAGAGCTAAATCTCACCTGAAAAAAAGACAATTTCCCTGAGCTTGTTGCAATCAACATAATCTTGTGGAAACCTACTCTAGGTTTCTACTGATACTGCTAATTAGATCCAGGATTATATGAATCATGTCCTCTTACATATGTGTCTAGTCAGCAGAAACCTTAATTGCAGATGAAGTTGTGCTGGCCAAATTACAGATTTTACTTCTTTAACAACATAAGTTTTTTTCATTTATACCTGGGAGTTATTAATGTGGTGCTTCAAAGTGGTATATTACCAACCTTATTGCATACATTGATTTAGGAACACTTTCCTGGCACAGTGGACTGTTTTTCCAACCCTGGCAGTACATTCTGACCAACTACCCAGGTATAATTGCACCAAACCATTTGATGATCTGAAACTGAAAGTCCAGGAAAGGACTTTTAAGGCTGAGCTATTATCATAAAACTTTCAACCAGCTCCAGTCTGCAGGCAATGGAAAGCATCCCATCTCCTCCTGAGCTCTTTTGAACATTTCTTTCCTGTTCTGACTACCCAGGACAAGAATTTAACTCATCTGGACTCAAGACCTTTGAAAGGACCAGTTTTCAGAATGTGCTTTCTGGCGTGTATCGCTCCGTGGTGCTCTCAGCAGCTAGCACATCTTTGACTGATGCTCAGCTCTTCTGTCGGCAGACTTGCAGCAGGGACTCTTGCTGTGATGGCTTCATTTTGAGTCAGATTGCGCTTGATGAAGGTATTGTCTAACTGCAAAACAAAAAAAATTCTGCAGTAGAAAACCAACAGTAACTGGGTAGAACTCATTTTTGGACACAGTACACCTGCCTCTACATCATACCAGAGTGTCAGCAGCCTGCCTCTGCATCACTGACATTTTTTTGGTGTAGGCAGAATTTGAGTAATGCCTCAGACTTGGCCTGGAGCAGTAGAGATAAGGACCTGAGGTGGCAAAGCTGCTCTTGGAAAGAAATGGACATTTTGAAAGGATAATTCTTTTGACCTGCTTTAGACATCTGCATCCGATGGGATAAATCATTCTGAAACAGCCTCTCTCCTTACGTAACGCAGCTCGGTTGCCACATGTTGGTGCCTTTCAGCCGATGGGGAAATTAAGACAGTGCCTCCGTAGTGCTTGTAGTGCAAATGTAAATCAGCTCCTTTTTTGGAGCAGGAAAAGAGGATGCTAAACAGAGCATTATGTTATGTTATTGCAGGCAGGAATGCTATAATCTCCTAAGTCTGGGTGTCTAGTTAGGACAGCAAGTGGGAGTGGGATAGACAGAGTTTGACAGAGGTGGGACCTAGATAGAGCCCAGGTTTCCGCCAGCAAATTTAAGCATTTAATGTCAGTGTCTGTTTTTTGCAGTTTCATTTCGAGCTTATGTGGGATCAACTTTCCTGTTGGAGGTGCATTTTCTATAGGAAAAGTGAAGTTCTAATTGACATGTCTCAAGTTTTTAAAGATGGGCTCTTACAAATCCAGACATGTGCTACTGGCTTCTATGTGGCAAGCACTTCTCTAGTTTTGAGTGGAAACTGATCCTGGATTTAAGAAAACTTTCTCTGTGGAAGTTGTGAAGCAAACATTTAGAGGAAATTATTTTCTGGTTTTGCATCTCATATTTTTTTGCATCAAAATCACAGAATCACAGAATGGTAGGGGTTGGAAAGGACCTCTGGAGATCATCTAGTCCAACCCTCCTGCTAATGCAGGTTCACCTAGAGCAGGCTGCACAGGACATCATCCAGGCGGGTTTTGAATATCTCCAGAGCAGGAGACTCCACAACCCCTCTGAGCGGCCTGTTCCAGTGCTCTCTCACCTCAAAGTATAGAAGTTCTTCCTCATGTTCAGCTGGAACTTCTTATGTTCCAGTTTGTGCCCATTGCCCCTTGTCCTGTCACTGGGCACCACTGAGAATAGTTTGGCCCCGTCCTCTTGACACCCACCCTTAAGGTATTTGAAAGCATTTCTAAGATCCCCTCTTGGTCTTCTCTTCTTCAGGCTAAACAAGCCCAGCTCCCTCAGCCTTTCCTCATAGGAGAGATGCTCCGGTCCCCTAATCATCTTTGTAGCCTTCCTCTGGACTTCCCTCTAGTAATTCCTCATCTTTCCTGAACTGGGGAGCCCAGAACTGGACGCAGTACTCCAGATGCGGCCTCTGCAGGGCAGAGTAGAGGGGGAGGATAACCTCCCTCGACCTGCTGGCCACACTCCTCTTAATGCACCCCAGGACACCATTGGCCTTCTTGGCAACAAGGGCACACTGCTGGCTCATGGTGAACTTGTGGTCCACCAGGACTCCCAGGCCTCTCTCCACAGAGCTGCTTTCCAGCAGGTCAGCCCCCAGCCTGTACTGGTGCCTGGGGCTATGCCTCCCCTGGTGCAGCATCCTACACTTGCCCTTGTTGAACTTCATCGGGTTCCTCTCCGCCCACCTCTCTAGCCTGTCCAGGTCTCACTGAATGGCAGCACAGCCTTCCGGTGTATCAGCCACTCCTCCCAGTTTTGTGTCATCAGGAAACTTGCTGAGGGTACGCTCTGTCCCCTCATCCAGGTCATTGATGAATAAGTTGAACAAGACTGGGCCGAGTACTGACCCTCGGGGAACCCCACTAGATACAGGCCTCCAACTAGAGTCTGCGCCACCGATCACAACCCCCTGAGCTCTGTTGTTAATATTAAAATATTCTAGGTGATCTTGTGAAGTCCATTTCTTTCTATATTTACCATTAAATTTTGGGTTCCTCATCCTTGTGAGCTTAGAAGGAGGTGTGGAGAAGGTGAATGTTGTAGAGCTCTCTGTTTTGTGGGAGTGACCTATTTGGATCAATAATAATACAGCTAAATGCATTACTTGGAATAGCATTTTGTTAAGAAAAAGTAGCATATTCAATATCTTGTATACCCAGTCCATAAAAAAGTAAAAAATAGTCAGAGAGGGCATTGTAAGACCATAGAAATGCTTGAGCTGTGACAGCAAGCACAAAGCAAGAGCTGAGTATTGTCTAGACATTATGGTAACAGACTGATGCCAGAACACCTGGCCTTAAGTGTGCTGGTCCCCCTGCCTCACACCGCGATGCTAGCGGAGGCTCAGGGCTGACTGAAATCAGGCACCGATCCAGGAAAACATCCCAGTAAAAATATAAGTGCTTTCTTGGTTCAGAGCCTGAGATTGTAAGACCGCCAAAGGATTGAATATGTCTCTGTGGTGCTACAAAGTGCTGAGAACAGTGCTGGGTATTATCAGATAATAGTAATATTTTATTAGGTGGTAATAGTATGTGCTTGAAATCTCTGAAAAGCAGGCTGCAAACATTTGTTTTAGGTATGAATAGCTAACCTTAGTACTCCAATTTGAACATACAGCTCTGATTTTATTTTATTTTTTTTTTTTTGTGTAGCAATACTAAAGCATACCTATCTCAGTGACACAGGTTCAACTGACATTTAGAGAAAGTATTGGGATGTTTAGGTGAAAAGCCCTGTGTAGGTGCAAAGCATTATTGGAGTGATGCAACTCTCTTTTTGCCTGAACCTAGGTACCATTTTGTGTAGTTTGATGAGCTACCCAGACGTGCTGATCTGCAATGCAAATGGCTGGAGTCCAACACCAGCATCTGTCATGGATGGGATATGTAAAGGCGTGAGCTATGATGAAAAAGAGAAGATGTTTTCCTTCACCCTGGGAGGACAAGTGTTCAGTGGATGTATGTCAATGAATTACCTCAATTTACATGACTTTTCTTTAATTCTTCTATAGACTGCGTTTTTCACCAGCCTGCTCTGGTACTTCAGTGCTTTTTTCTCAAGTAAATCCATATCTGTACAATCACAAGGGAATAAAAACTCCCTAATTGAATGGATTGTTAGATAGATTGACCTCTCAGACTTTACTGTGTGAACTTTAATGAAAGTCAAGAAAGTGTTGGTTTTAGTATGTTACCCTGTAATACTTCTAATATTTAATTTAGGCAGATTCAAGCCAGTAATCTGAAAGAAAAGTAAACTCTGGAGCAAATGCAAGAAGTGAGATACCCAGAGCTGCACAGAAAAAGCAATGATGGTAAATAGTGTAAAACCTTGGCACCCTGGGCCCAGACTAGCACCAGAACACCTGGGTCCTTCTTCCTTAGGGTCTTATACTGTAAATAAAGTGATGCATAGTCCAGTGATTTGTTTTAAATGCAATTTCTGAGCATTTCAATGCTACCTGTTTAATTTGAGTAGCTATTCTAACAAACTTTTTTCTTTATTAGCTTCTAAGTTGGCAGAAGAGGCAGAGAGAAATTTTACTATCTTTCAGCAAGTTTATCTGTGGAGAGGTGAGTTATCACAGATGTTGTTATGAAAGCTTATGGTGAGCTGTAGGCAGTGGCAGATGTGTGTTCTATAATGGAAGTGTCATTCCCACTTTATTTTATACCGTCCAAATTGAGAGACTACTCAAAAGTCTTTTCTGGTAGGGGCAGATGTAACGCAGAGTAATTCTGCTACTGTCAGTTTCATGAAATTTGGGTAAATTCTTATATCTGAGAATATGCTTCATAACTTTTAGTACCTGTGAAAAATGGTATCATGGAGACACTTACCTTTGTCCTGTCAGTGTCCAGGTACCATAATAACTTGGCACATTATACATAACTAGATGGGTTATTTTTATTAGCATGGTAATTATGTATGTGGGTTTTTTTGCAATTTTACTTTCTGAATGCCACAACTGACATAGCAGGACCTGCACAAATGATTTGTGATACTGCTTTATAAATGCATGCAGACTCCAGAGCACTGGTGCTGAATGCATAGTGACTGTGGATATGGCATTTGCTTTTATCCTCCGAACAGTGCATTTTGGTTTAGGTTTTTCCCAGAGTTATACGTAGATGGTTTTTACTCATTTTTGATTCATCAGTTGGTGGAACTATCTAAGGAATTTTCCTAAATGGTGCACTCTAAAATATTTGCTAAATTTAGGGACCTAAGGATGATCTTGTCTTGTGGAAGAAAGATAAAGGGAATTACTATGCTCTTTAATTCATGTTGCGTTCCAGGCTCTGATATGGTCACCCGGACTAAAACCTCAGAGTGCGGTGCTACTGCTTTGAAGACAGAGAATGATCTAACATTATCAGGTATTATAGCAAGGGTGGACAGAAGTGGTAGCAGAAGATAGCAGAGGGATGTGCAGAATTTAACCAGAAAATATTTTATATTACCACATACGTATTGTAATGATGCAGGTGTTGTGAAGTCCAGAGGATTTCTTTTAGGTAGGGAATACAATACAGGTTTTGAGAAAGGTGTTAAAAATGTAAGCCTTGTGGAAGGCCCTCCTGTCTTTCTGGTTTTTACCTTCCCAGGTCAGGCTGGAAGTGAAAGGGTTAAAATGTTCTGTGAACGCTTGTTCTTTCAGACTTGCTGAACTGTAAAGACCCAGGAAATATTATGTGGCTGAGAAAAAATTTTGCATAAACCCAGGAACCAAGCTTTTAGCCTGGGTGCCTGGGTATATTTACTGTTACTGACAATATGACTAAATATGATGCTTAGAGGAATTCAGGATGAAGCTGCAATCACAAGTGTTTCTTCCATCCATGATGAAAGTGAGGGACCTGTGAAGTTCTCTAGCTCCTTTACTCTTCCAGGGTCTGCTTTTCATTGTACTAAGTCATTTATATATCCAAAATAATTTGTATTGTTACTAGATTTCTTTTGGGCTTGCAGCACTGTAATCCTAAGCGAAAGAGAGCAGTGGAACCTGTTGAGAATACTTTGGTGCATCTCTAATGAACTGTAATCTTTGCTGAGGAGCCTTGATGAATACCTGAGCATGTGATTTAATATACGTAAATTCCTAACATGAAGTGAATTGCTCATTTGGTTTACCTAGCTTGATGGAAGGTAAACTAAAATGCCCGTTTAGCTATTGGCATTCCTGTAATTAGTCGTAACTTAAAGTCTAGACCTAACATCGAGAAAAAAATATACTTTATACATGGGGTGAAATTCTCCTGCATTTACCTGCCAAGGCATGTGTGCAGCCCTCAGGGTTCTCCATTTATCTAGCTGCAGCTGATGATATCAGTAAAACCTGAAGTTATGCAAGGAATGCAGCTTCTTCCACCATCACTTAGTCTTAGTCATGACACAAACTGTTTCAAGAGAAACTGAAGGTTGAAATCTTGAGATGTAAAAGACTTATAAGTCATCCTTTTAAAAAAGTTATGGATACATCTGGAAAACTTCTACAGAGCTTTTATTTCTTGATGATCATCCTTAAAGCACATAGTAACATATCTTTCCTATTTTCTGATAGAAAATTCAAAGCTGTTGTGCACTGCCAGCATGTCAGTAAGTAAGTGCTTCAGCATTTCAGCTGCAATCATCAGCATGTCTTTACCTTCCTGTTTTCATTTTTTTCTGGCTGTTTCAGTGCATGTAAGATTAAATAACAGAATCTCTCACAACGTTGGAGTAACTGGGGGTGAGACCTGCTGATGACATTTGACAAATAAAAAGGTGTTTATGAAGAAATTTGTAAGAGATCAGTGAAGAGTGTTCATTTCTTTCAAAATTTCACTCAGACCCTTATTTAAAGGGGTTTATTTGAAAACAACCTGAAATAGCTGTGATTATTTCAGAGGGAGCCCAGGACATATAAAGCATTGCATGCACAGGCAGGTGACAGAAAGGAGTCATTTACTGTGGTCTGTGAGAGCACAAACTAGGAGAAATAAGGTTAAATGACTGAAATAGGTATTAAGCTTGTTAAGAAAACTTTTAACACCGAGGAGTGTAAAATCTTCCCAAGGGAATATAAGGAAAATATTGTATTTTGGATTAATAAAACTAGATTGATTAATGTATTGTAAACATCCTCTGCGGTATCATACCGCACTGTTAGGCCGATGTGTCGCATGTCAGAGTAGGGAGAACCTTCTTATTTCTAGGAGCTGTGATTTCCATCTAGTTTTTGGGTGGTGGAAATAGTCTGACAATGCAGTGTTGTGCTAGGCAGCGTGGCAAGGAAGCCTTGCCTACATGAGCATCAACCAACTGTGGGTGGACAATTCTGCTATTAAAAGCAGCTTTTGGTGTATGTTAGCCCTACAAAATGGTTGCAGCTATTTTACTGTGAAAGGCAGAATTTTGTACACAAATAAATGTAATTTATTCCAGATCATAGTTAAGTTTTTTTGTGGGTTTGAGCAGTTTGTTTGTTTGTTTGAATCTCAGATTCCACAAAGGATCTTTTCTACCTAATGGACAACAGCCGGGTACAAAGTGACCAGAACTATTCTCTCCCCTACCAGCAGTATTGGGTCTTCAGGCCGAAGTACTCAGCAGAGGAAGCTGTGCTTTGGTGTCTCACACGTAAGATATCATGGAGACTGTTATTCTGCAGGGAATAGTAATTAAATAAAATTTTTAAATAGGTCTTATAATCATGATGAGTAGAAACACTGGACTTAGAGATTTTTCAGGGAAAAACCACAAAATTTTCATGGAAGTTGCTGATGGAGCCATCTACAATCTTTGTCTTCTGTGACAGAAAGGGTACCCATCATTTACCATGAGGGTTTCTCTGTTACGGACAAGAGAAGTAGAAGATACAGCTTAGGCAACACTCTGCTGTTCTTGAAATGTACCCCTCCAAATAGATAGATGGCATAGTGGTAAAAGGAGAAGGTGAAATACAGATATTTGGGGTTAATGATATAGATGTTATTATATGTATTATATATATTTTGATGTGAAAAATTGAGAAGAGTTTCTAGCTCTGACTACCAGGAAGGCCGAACCGAGAGTACTAAACCACACACAAACATCACTGTAAGAGGTCAGTAGAGCTATGCCTGTTTAAAATGAAGCATTGTGGTATATATTTACAGAAGCCATTGCCACAGTAATTAAGAAATGGCTTTGATGGCTTTGTTTCTTTTCTGAACATGCGTTGTTACCCTGGGGAAAATTTCAGTGCAAATTGCTACTAGCAAGTGGCTTGAACAGTTGAATCTAGAAAAGTTATTTATATTTTTGTGTGATGCATGAACACTTCAGAAATATTTTTTGGCAAAAACTTCCTAAGACATTGTAGACTATATTGTCCTTTTTATTCTTTAAAGTAAGAGACCCACAACTGATGCAGAGTTCTTTTATGACTATAGTTTGTATGTCAAATTTACTAAAAGAAAGAGAGGGATCTCTATGAACCACAATGTCACAGTGACACCAATACACTAGGGTAATGCTTGTCACAGCTGGGGAATGTGACAAGCTAATGTGATTAGCTGTGCTGTAACTCCTTTTCTGGGCTCTCCAGGTAAATCCACTCTTCAGTGTCACTAGAAACAGAATCTGTCCCTGTTTCGCTTGCACAGTAATAGCATAATACTGAAATCCTCACTTTTAGTTGTTTGCTGATGGATAGCTTTATGTGCAGTAAAGACATGAAGAGGAATAGAGTGGGGAAGAAACCCTAGTCTGTGTGTAACACTTAGTGAATTTGCTTCCTAGGTTGTGCACAAGAAGATGAGTTTTGTCGAATGGCAGATCTTCAAAACACTGCGGACAAATACTTTGTGTGTACCCTCTATCCAGAGGCACAGATTTGTGACGGCAGCCTCAACCAAATACCAGAAAACTGTCGAACCGTGCTGCCCTGGCAACCACAGACTTTGTATCATAAAATAGGCAAGTTTGGGGATTTGGGTGTGTAATGCGTGCTCTAACCCTGGTAATGCAAGCTAGTGTTTTGGCTCTTGACTCTGAGATAAAAATCTGAATGTATGAATAAGTCCTGGGACGTGATGGTGCAAGGGAAGGTCAGGCTGTTCTGGGTATGGTTTTTCATTTTCCGTTCAGAATGGAAAGATATTAACCACAAGTTCCACTCTCCACCTCAGTTATTCCCAATTCAGAGAGGCCAAGGGTAGCTCTAATATTTTGTATACCAGGTCTTAGATCTTTTTATAATGTAAGTGAAATGGGAATGTCATTGGGATGTCACCAATCCCATTTTCTACCATTAAAATTTCCATTGTAGTTAAGCAATGTAGAAATTGAAAGTCATTGAGTGTATTTTTTTTTTTCTTAATCAAATCCAGAGTTATAGACATGTGGCCTTTTTTAACCTCTGCTCTTTCAATGTGTAGGAAGTTCAATGATTTTCTCATAGGGCTTATGTGAGGAAACTGGACAAACAGGCCTGCTATTACTGTACAGGAACCTATACATTTGCTGTGAAAAATTTAAAAGTCCAGTGAACTAAACTATTAAATTATTTCTTAATTGAAATTGCTCTTTTCGTGGAGCCCAAAGTGCAGGACAGGTTGAATAATGCATGAGCACACTGGAGTCTTCCAATCTGGTGTTGTCCCTCAGTTTTTGGACCTTGCAGAAGGAGTAAAGTCAATACAGGGCTCAGAAACAGAAGCCCTGGGCTGGAAGTCTTTCCTTGGCAATGTAGTTTGCTCAGCTTTTAAAGCCTTCGCTTGTTGAATTTTTGTTCATCTTCAGGTTTAACCATCAAAAGTTTACTGTGATAATGTAAAATTATCTTTTAATCAATCAAGACCATTGTAGCATACAAACATAAATTTTACCATTACCATGTGATTACTTGACTAGTATATGTAAATTACAAGGTTAAGATAATTTTTCCAATTTTGTTTTTCTTTTTCCTTCCAGTCACTCTAAAAAGTTCTGTGAAGAGCTTCTACACACGCGTACCATTCCAGAAAGTAATGGGGATCTCAGTGAGGAATAAGACTGACATGAGCAGAAAAGCTGTTTCAGATGGGTAGGACATGACTGTTCCTTTGTTTTTACTGGAAGTTTAACCATGCCTGAAATACCAAGGGCCTGTTACGCAGATGAGGGAGAATCAGACATATTGGTTCAAGAACAGCATTATCTGAGAATATTTGACAAAGAAAAAATAGCATATGATTTAAAGGAAATTTATACTTGAGTTATAATTAATAATGTATATAATTAGTAATTGTATCTATGTGAATTATTACTTATACTGCTATTAAGTTGCTGTTTGGCCAGTTAAATCTCTTGGCAGTAATACACCAAATTAACTTAGGCTGATAATTTTAGGGCAGATATCAAAATAATAATCTAAACTATTAGATGTATTCTGGTAGATGTATACTGATCAAATGCAGTTTCATCTACAAATGGAAAAATTATGGAAGTTTCTATGCAGTATAAAGAACCATGAAGCAGTCTTATCGCAAAAGGCGTATTTACAGGTTCTCAGTGTCTCTCCCCATGCAATATCCTCTCTTCCCTTCTCCATGAAGAGAATATTAATGATACTAAGAATGATCATGTTTTTCCTTTCCCAGCTTCTTTGAGTGTGAGCGTTGGTGTGATGCTGACCCCTGTTGCACGGGATTTGGCTTTTTTAATGACTCCCAGCTATCAGGTATTTTTTCACTGTTTTTATTTTTAAAATTATTTCAGTCTCC
>VZTL01073432.1:0-19178 GCA_013400535.1 Scopus umbretta | reverse complement strand
ATTATTTTCTCTTACTCTGCTGTGATGTTGAACTGCCTTTATCTCAACTGATGGGTTTTACGTTTTTTTCCTGGTTCTCTCCCCTATCCCACTGGGGTGGGGAGAGGGTGAGCGAGCAGCTGTGTGGTGCTTGGTTGCCGATTGGGGTTAAACCACAAGTACAAAAGGTTTAAGTTAAAAGAATGCCATAGATGAGTTCAAATGTTTTTGAAAACAGGCTTAAAACAGAGTATTAACTGCAAATATCTGAACAGAATTTCAGTAAGATATGGGTAGAACAGGACATTTTTAATAGCAGAGCAGGTAAAATGAAACTCTAAACAATACACCTAAGATTTGTCATGTTCCTATAAAGATCTTTAAATTTACTAGTCTTTCCATAGTCTCAGTATCGCAACATTCTATGAATCAAGAAATAGTAGGATCTTGTTTTTCCACAGTTTTTTCTTCTTTTTTTAATTTATTTTTAATTTTCCTGGCATCAGAAGCCCCTACCATGTTAAAAAGCACTGACAGTATAAGTATTGAATGTTTTCCTTATGAGTGGTTTGACTCAGAATATTTAAGATCTCTGATGCATGATTGCAAACAGGGCCTGCACCACCTCACTCTGAGTCCAGGTACATTTTGCTTTCAAACACATGATAAAATCACTGTGATGTTATCCAGATGAGAGAGAGCTCCCAGTCATTCAAATTTCAGGTTTCTGGGGCAAATTCCCTTGCTCAAACAATGGACTATAGTGGCGTCCCTAATCCCCTCACACTATTCCCACTCAGCATGTTGGGTAGCTGCTAGTTTTTTAGCTGCTGTGATTTTGTCCATTGCCATTTGGACAAATGGTTGGCCAGAAAACACCATTGCCAAATGCAAAGAAGAGCTTTTTTTAGCTTCACTACATCAATTGTTTTTCCTTCTGCTCAGTTTTTCCTCTTTTTTTTTTTTATTTTCTTCTGGTCTTCTGCTTCCCAAGATAGGAAGAAAAAACTACATGTCTGAAAGCTGTTTATGGGGGAGTTTTTCTTCTGTTTTCACAAGGCCAAACATGGTCTGCAGCAACATGTAATCCCCAGCAGAAGCTTTGAAATTCATATTTCTTCTCCAAGACTTCATCATTTTATCTCCTATCTAGTTTGCCTCCAGTACCGTTTCCACTCAGACAAAGGACAGTTGCTTCTCTTTTACTGAAGTGAAGGTGAGCTGTTGGCTTTTCTTTAAGTCTTTTAGGAAGACCACATAACACTGAACAATTCCTTTGAAACCCTTGGTTACAAACATGGAAGCACAGCAATCTATTAAATCGTCATTAGAAATAAAGCTTATTGAACTTTCAGCTTGACCCAGATCTTGGCAGAGAGCAGAAGAGCATCACTTCAGTGAACTCAGCAGTGCTATGGTGATACACGCCAGCTGAAGATGCTTACTGTGGCTTTCTGTGCTCATTACTCACTGAGTGATCATTGTGAAGAGCCCAAGCACTAAATCAATCATGGTTTTAATAGGTCAGCTCAAATACATTTTTCTCTCAGAAAGAAAATTACTTTGCTAATACACCAAATTTTCTCTTTTTTTTTTTCTGTAAAGAGCCCTTTCCATGAAATTTACTTACAATTAAGTAGCAACCAGAAAAAACTTGATGATAATTGTTAAATTAGTACTTTACAATCTTGTAGATCCGAAACCAGATGCTGATAGTCTCAAATAAAATTTGAGCAAAGCTAATCCAAACTCACAGAATGAGTCTTTCCCTGGACTCATATAAACTGCTAATGCCTTGCATTTTGTCCCCCAATACCATTCAGTACATAATAGTACATAATTTCAAATATTTCCTGATAAAGTAGAATTTGAACTGCTTCTGTGTGGTTAAAATAAAAAAAAAAAAAACCAAAAACCAAAAACAAACAAAAACTTTGATTCAAACACTGTTTCAGTGCTGCAGTCATTTTTTAAAAAGCCTGGCTTTAGTTGGGAAGGTCTTGGTATTGTCTGACTACCATCTGATCTTTTACCATGGTACTGAACACCCTTTCTAAAAGATCATTAAGAGGGAGGGAGGGGAATGTTACCCCTTCTGATTCAATTCCTTTCCATAGCTCTAACAGAGATCCAGTGTTGGCCAGGTTTCCCTTTCAATGCTTTCTCTGTAAAGTATTCCCACAGTGGACAGAAGTAGGTCTTTTAGCCTTATATTTTAGGGGGAAAATAACCCTATTTATGCTGCTGCATATCAGCTGGCTCTCATGGTCATCCTGCATAAGAAAAATGTGATGCAATTCCCAAACTGTGGCACAGACATAATACCAGTCATATTTTTATGCTGAATTAAAAATCTTTAACTCACATTAATGCAATCAAGATTCAGTCAAACTACATACTGGGCATGATGCGGGTTCCCCCTTCTCTTGTCTGTGTTTGACTGCTAATGTGAAATTTTTAATTGCTTTCTTATGATCTTGTTTCCTGCCAGACTGACGGCTACATAACATGTAGGAGGAAAGCTAGATGGGAAGGCTAATTATGAGCTAAGGCAGTCAGGAGGGAGAGAGAGGAGGATTATTTTATTTTTAAATCAATATTATATTTTCTCTTGCACCACCCCCAGTCAATTGTATCTTAATGAGATTCAGTCCTAATCAATGTACACCTAGCCAAATTAAAGGTCAGATCCTGCCTGTCTAGGGCATGTAAATCACAGGAAAGTCTTTGAGATGCCTTCTCTTCTTTTCCTCATTTTCCACAGAACAGCAAAGGCCAGAAAGAAAATACGTTTCTTTACTAGAAGAGAGGAGGGTTTGCTTTTTTCCTAATTTCCTGCAATGCATATCATTCAAAGGATTAGAAAGAAGGCCAGCTGTGTTCCCTGTTCTGATTTTACTATGGTTTGCTGACTACCACTTTATTCTTTTCTAAGGAACTGTTCCATATGTTTCTGCTCTTAGCCATGCTCCATGCATTGATCTTCCAACACAATTCAACACTACTCACAATGCCCTCATATTTCATATACTTTTACATAACCTCCTATCCTGCCCCAGGGCATGAAACATATATTTAGCATCATGCTATAGGAGCAATGTTTTTGTAGGCCACAACTCAGCCTTTGCTGTTTCTCAGACACTTTGAAAACATATATATACAAAAAAATCCAGTTACATCAACAGGCCCAAGGAATACTGCATGTTGGAGCAGAGTTTACCCAGGCCAAGTTCTATGCCATGTAGATAGACCATCTGTTCTAGCGATACAATCCTTAAGAGAATAATACATATATTTTCTATGCAAACTAGATTAATCTAAAAGATAAGCTAATGATACCTTACTTTAAGATCTGTATTAAGCATGCTATAGTAATATTTCATGAGGTTTTTTCCATTTAAAAAATTCAGGAATTTTGAGTTTAAATGCATTAAAAAATAAATTATTAGTATAATATATGTTTCTGGATTTGAAATCTCTGGCTTTGTCTGTTTTATTTATCATTTGTCATTGTACACCATAACCTGGTTGTATCAGGTTCATCATACCAGAAACCCGCCCAATTGTTCCTGATGGTTATAATGAGGCTAGAACCAGGGGTGGAGACATGGATTCACAAGTCATGAGACAGAGGAGTTTAAGAGCTCTCCCAGGCTAAGAATCTGTGTAGAGAATGTGATCAGAAGCAAGAGAGCTTTATAGCAAAAACCAAATTAGAACAGGGACAAGAAGGCAAAAGCAGAATAGCAAGTGCCTGAAATCACAGCTAAGCAGGCAAGAGACAGAACAAAGGAACAAGCCATGCTAGCATGCAAAGTAGCCAAGAATAATCGATGTAAAAGACTCATATATGCTTCCAAAGGACACTAATCAGTCTCCCTGATCAATATTACACCACCTCTGTTGGCTCTATCAGAATCTTCATAACTCAGGTCAGCAGGAGTTCGAATAAGAACAGGTGGTCCACTGAAGAGCCTCATTAATGAACCTGCACCTAAAAAGGAGAATATTTTTATTACTGACATCTGTTATATAAATTCAATAATCTTTCCCAGTTCCTTTTTAAGTCAGTAGTAATTGATATCAATAAGGGTAAGTTGGAATCCCAAGACAAGCAGCTAAACCTAAAACAATATAAATCAGCTGATTTTGGTCAGAAAGTGTATCTTTAACCACTCTGTATGAGAAGACAATTAATCTAAATGATCTGCACTCCACTTTTCCCTTTCAGAATATTAAATGATAAGTAGATAATGGAAAAAATTCTACTACTATCAGTAAAAACTAAGGACAATGCAGATGTGGGTTTTCTTGAACTTTTACCAATGACACAGCTATTGATTACTGCTAAGAAGAGTGTCTTGGACTTGTTTACTAAAATTTTGGCTAAAGTTAAGATCAAGTTTAGGTCCTACTCAGGAAATCCTGGAAATGTCATAGCAGATTAGCTGTGTATAGTGTGCATAGTTCCAAGCACGGGCTTCTATTTTTGTCTCCTGCATTTAACACCTCCATTTGTTCACACTTTACTTAGTTTCATCGCCACCTTCTCATCTGAGAACATTCAGCATCACGGTTTCAGTGGGACTACAGGGATCAAGCAAGCCACAGAAAAGAAAGGATGCTACTCCCCAGCCTGGTTCACTTGATTCTCAGTTGTCCCTGGTTTCACAGCCGGATAGCCATCTGCCCAGACAGGAGTTAATTTACTGGGATCTAAAAGTAGAAAGTAACCATCATTATTTCAGAGTACTATTTAGAAACTACAATGCTAAGGGAGCGTTACTCCAAACTGGGCAGTGTTACAAATCTCTTTTTCTGAGCAGATGGGCTGCAAAACAGCAAACTTTGCATGGACCAGCTGCAGGCTTTCATAACGAATACAAGCTGCTGCTAGCAGTCTAGACAAGCACAACAGCTAAAAAACACATTTCCATAATATAATAGCCTGTTGTAGAAATGAGGCTTGCTCCTTGGCATTCCTACTAAAATTTATGTTCTTATTAATAGAGCTAGATTGTTATATACTCCTCCACCAGCCTGTGCTAGTTAACACAGAATAGATGTAAAATGCTACCAAGGTACCTAGCTAGGAATCAGATATCACAGATTTTATTTTTTGCTTGTTTGTTTACCCAAAGGAAGCTGCAGTTCTCTCAAAATCAAATTGTTAATGAGGAAAAAAGTCTATGAAATATCCAAATGTTATACGCTGATCAAGAACATTTCTCTTTTTTTTTTAACTGGTGCAAAGTATTTAGTTTTGGAACATCAAAAATTTTAAGACTGAATTTTCTTATC
Source organism: Scopus umbretta (assembly GCA_013400535.1). NCBI lineage: Eukaryota > Metazoa > Chordata > Aves > Pelecaniformes > Scopidae > Scopus > Scopus umbretta. The sequence continues at coordinate 13,898 of VZTL01073432.1, read as the reverse complement.
AGTTCTCTGCCTTATGAAAATGGTGAGTCACTTGCAGTTTTGGGGTGTTTTCAGATATTTTTCTGTTGTTTTCTTTTATCCCGTATGGCCAGGAGAAATTGCGTATCTCTCAGCAGCATGCTGTAGATCTCCCTCTGACAGATATACAACTTCAATACCATTTCATCAGAAATACAACTCTGGATGTATCAGAGAAGGTGAAAAGTAGGGATATCAGAAACATCAGTAGAGACATTTCTCTTAGCAGTGTGACACTCAAAATGTAGCTTAATATTAGATTTGATTTTAAATGAAACCTAGCATGACAATTTATTTATTTTGACTCAGAGAACTATGAAACAATCAAAGGTATCTTAGTAAAATGCTTTACTTTTGAAGCAAGTTTATTCAGAATTATAATTTCTAGAAAAAGTAATTAAAATTTTAGAATTTTACAGAGAGTTAGGATGAAAACTAACCTTGAAGTTTTGTAGTCTGAATTTCACTGCATTCTTGCTGCGTCAATCTGGTTTAACAGATTTTTTTTACCCTCTGCAAATCTCTCATCATGTATAACTTACAACTAAAGGGAGAACTTACAAGGAGTTTGCAACTCTCTTACAAGTGATTTTTTATTCAGAGGAAAAGTCAACAGAGATAACTCCTGTCCTGAATATTCTGCAGATCTTCCAGTGCAGAAAAGAGTTGTCATGGCTGAAAGGAATCATGCCATGGGTTGATTGCTGTGTAGGAACATGGTTCCTATTTTCTCCACCTCTAGATATATTCAGGTAGTATCTCAACTCCTGGTTTGTATTTGTTTGGTGATGTTTCAGTTAACTGATTTAATTATTTCAGTAATGCAGAATACCTTAATCATGAATGCCACAGTCGTGTTTCTTGCATGTAGAAACCCCTCTCACAGCTGCTCATGCCTGTGACTTTGTGCAGTGTTCTGGCTGTGTCTTGTGGCTCCAAGTCATGCAGAGAGTTTGATGTGCATGGCATGAAGCCAGGCGTTTTGGCTAGCACTCCGCACCACCTCCCCCTGTGTGCCCTGTGCCCTATCATCTCTCAGAGTTACCACAGTCTCTAGATCAAAATGCACATGTATCGTCTAGCTTTGCTTTAAGCTTACATGGTATCTGTGTGTAGTAGACATGGCACTCATTAGACAACCGATCTCTAGTCCAAAGACTATGAAATAAATGAAAAATCCAAGGCTTTGAATCAAACCCTTAGGTCCTGTTTTTAAACTTCAGAGAAATAGCCATTAATGTTAAAATATAAGAGTTGAAAAAGCCTGTATATCTATTTAGTGATAATATATTTTTGTAATAATGAACCAGAAAATTTGGCTTTTGGGCACAGTTTTCAGTCAGGTTTTAGCCAGTTGTCTTAGGATATTCATTATTGAAGAACAAATCATATATTTTTGTCCATTAAATCAAAAAAGGGAAATGATAAGCAAAAAAAAAATCCTGAAGTAGTAACATCACTAGAGTCTAGATTTCTTCCAGCTCCTATGATACCGAGAATTAGGATATTTATAAAGCAGATTATACAAAAATATTCAAGCTTTCTCTTGAGATATTTTTTAAAACTAGAAGAGAGAAAAGACTGCTGAGAAAAATATAGTGTGAAACACTGTTTTAATAATGCCAGATGAGAAGATTATTGTTGGGCAATCAAAAAGACTTTGCAATTTTGTAAAAAGAGGATAAAGAAATGTGACCAAGCCCTCCTCAAACTGCAGTAAAAACAAACAAAAAAACCTCTGTCATAAAGCAAAAACTCATAAGTAATTCAGTCCTTTGTTCTCCTTTGTTCAGTAAGTGATAGCTCTAAACAATTTTGCTTTTAAGATTTTCTTCTCAAGTGTCTTCTTTTTATTTTTGTGCATATACTATTGAACAGATATGTGACTAACTCCATGGCTAACACAGGGAAAAAGAATAAAAAGAAAGTATCCTGATTAATAGGAATAAGAAGATAAAAGTTCTAGTCTCTTTGGAAGGAAATTAACTGCTACTAAGTTCACACAAACAGCTTTATATGTACATAACATGTTAATGTCCTATTAACATAAATTAAGATTACTTGAGCTTTCTTCACTTTTTTTTTTTTTTTTTTTTTGCTTGCAGATGTTCTTATATTCAGGCTAATCTAAAAATGATTCACTGTATGAACTCTATGTTAGTTTAATTGAGCTTGCCTGTAACAAAGCAAGTTTAGTCATCTGGCACTTCCTAGTTACATAACCAGGGATGAAGAGTTAATTAGGATACAAGCACTTACCATCATTCAGATTTGTATAAGCAAATCTAATAACTCAATGTTGTTAAATATGCTTCTGCAACACTTGAGCATCAATCACAGAGAAAGGAAGGAGAGGAATATTACTCCTTTTAATTTTTGGGAAAGAATATAAATAATGCAATGAGAAGATTCCAGATGGAAACCATCACACATTCCCTGCCTCTTCCCTCTCTTTTCCATATTGTTTTTGCATACCTAAAAGTAGGAAACTGTCACAAAGAGGAAGTTTCTTACTTGTTTGGAAGCTTGTTGAAGTCAATGGAGGGACTCCACTGTGCCTCAGTGAATCAGCTACTTGCATGCTGTGAGACTGATGTCTGACTTGCAGGAGTTTGCATCAATGTACCTGTGAGGAAGGAAAAAAAGATTGTAAAAGAAAGGACAATAAAAGCCTGAACAGTGAATTTCCCACCCCCAATGTGGGACTTTCAAAGCATGACTTGAACTTTATCATTCTCTCAGTTGGATATACTATGATACTGTAGTCCTTTTCCCATTTTAGATGAAACAACTTTTAGTGAAAGAAGAGAGGCAGCAGGATTCAGGGGAAATATGACTTTTTCCTATTCTGATCTGAGCTTCTGTGCTAAAAACACAGGAATAACCACAGCTGGCTCTCCAGGAAGGGCTTAAATGCCTTTGTTTCAAGGCATTCTGAATTTAAGTAGCCCATAGATGCCTTGCTGTTATCAAAGCATGGAAACATGCCTGGGAGTTACGTGACAAACACAGTTAACCTGCCTAAAATGAATTATTCCTAAAACTCAGTGTAATAATAAATGCTTTTTCAGTTGCTTTGTTTCCTAACAGATGCTGTTGTTTGAATGGTGTGTTTGACTCTATTTACTTTAATTAGGCATAACTCTCCATCTGAGTCCCGCGGGTCAGTGTTTTATATCTAACATTTTTTCTGTCATATTGTTGGTTTTCAGCCACTGATGTACCACAGTCAGTTTATTCACATGCAGTGCACATTTGCCATAAGCCAGCAATTCAGTTTCATTAACAGACCTTAGCCCTGACAACCTAACAGCTGTGGCACTCCTAGTCCTCAAAGCACCTGTGACTGGATTTCTACATGCCTGGAAATGATTGTACATGTTTTTCCTTTTTAGCGCTATAAATACAGATCTGGCTGCCTGTGAGAGTAGTAGCACTGACACATGCATGAATTCACTTGTTTGTAGGACAAATGCACCATTCTAGGAATCTTTTTCTTGGAAATATGGTTAAACTACGATACGTAGCTACATATCTTATCTTCCCACTCTGAAAGATTACCTGAAAACTTACAAGTGAATATTTATTCATCAGTTTTGCTACCTTACAAACAAAAAAATTACTTTCATACCTACTGTTTCCTGACTGATTACACATGAAATCATTACAGAAGTAGTTCTGACAGAGTGATAGTAGAGTAAATAGGAGGATATGAGTCAAGCTGTTATGAGAATAGAAAGAGGTGTCTCAGCATCCTGGTCTTTTGGGGGTAGGCTAAAGACTAGGTGTCTACAAAGACTAGGTGTCTACTTGAACAGCCAGTAAATAGAATAGTGTGGAAAACAGAGGGACATAACTGTGATTCAGGGAGTGAAGAGTTTTAGCAGTATTAGCACTTTCTAGTCTTTCTAACTCTCGTCTTAAAAAATATGAAAGAGAAGAGAAATAAGAGAGGAGTTTCTGGAAATTATCTAAGAAAGAAGAGATTTGGTGTTTTTTGCCTGATTTACGTTTAACTGATAAATACAGGTTTTAGATGAGACAATATAGGTGACTTAAAATGTGTCCTCAGTGGGTTTACTGTAATAGTCAAAACTAGTCTGGCACCCAGAAAGGATGTGGAGAGCTCAGTAACTACTGAACTGAAGCTGTTCTGTGGTCAGTCAATAGTAGTTTGTGATATATCTTAGTTAATAACTTCGTAGTTCTGATGCCTGTGTGATGTTTAGTACAGGAAAGAAAAGTCAATATCCTTCACCAGCAATGATGTGAGTCATACTCTTTATTGGAGGAGTCAGTGCTGTGTAGGAGTGGGACCTAAATGAATGTTTATATGTGGAAAAACAATTTTGTTCTTCAAACCTGAAATATGTGCTCTTTCAGAAGTCAGTTAGAGGTGGCATTTTAAAGTATTTTTGTTTTCTATACAAAGCCTCTATGAAGCGACATTTATGTGTCAGAGATCATCAAATGGTACCATTTCATTGCAAACCCTTTTTCTTTCTTAACCGTAAAAGCAAAGGCCTTTTAGATCAAAGCTTTTAAGAGACACTGTGACAGATAACAGAGAACAGTCTTTCTCTGTAATGTTCTATATTTAAAGACACTCACTGTACAACTTCCTAGAAAGCTGAGATTTTTGGAGAAAACTGATTAACTTTATCTTGATAAGATCAGCTTCTAAAGTTATAAAGTTGATGTTATAAAGTTGATGTAAAATATGTAAACAAAATGAAGTATGCTGACAAAATGTTCACTCTCCTCACTACTTATTTATCCTCCATAAATATCCAAATCCTACATATCAAGCTGTCTGCTACACCTAAGAAGAGTTAGAATAGCTACTTTTGGAAACAATTTATTGTTTCCAAATAAGGATCACTACAAGTTATGTACAACCTTGCTCATTTTACCTTTGTTTTGCTATTCACACAGTGGGGTTTTGTACAACATTTTTACAATGTAAAAGAAAACTTCCAAAATCTTTATCTATGTAGTGGTAGGGTTGTAATTACCACAGTTTGCAACTTCTCAGGTTACTTTTGGTTAAGAAGCAAGAGAGTTGTTTTATACCTTGAATGAAAAGCTAGTTCTTGAAGCAGATATACTTCTGGTATATGAAGTATGGGGGACTGAGACTCTTGAAGAAAGGGACTGTGTACAGGTCTGTTCTAGAGCTGGTCCATATATGGAAAAAAAAAAAATGGATTAAGTTTAGGAAGACTGCATAAAATATTTCCCCTTCATTGGGAAGCCAACATTCAGCATATAATGAAAAAACGAGAGAATAGGGTTTTGTTCAGCTTAGAGAAGGCTAAGAGGAGGTGATGAGGTTACTGTCTTCAGCCTCCTAATTGTGGCTATAGACATGACAGAAGTTATTCTCAGAGGTGACAGCAAAAGGGCAAGAGACAATGGGTGCATATTGCAACAAGAGAAATTCTGATTAGATGTAAAGGAAAATACTGTTCATAGTGTGGGTTGTTGAGCATTAGAACAGGTTCCTTAGAAAAGTTGCAGAATCTCTGTCATTGGAGGTTCTTGTCACTCAAGAGGTTGTAACACTGAGAAACCTGCTCAGACTTTGAGGCTGGCCCTTCTTGGGGTTAAAGGGTTGGATCAGGTGATCTCCAGAGGCCCCTTTCAACCCAAATTATTATACAAATCTAAATTATTAGTTCTAGGGTATCAGAGACAACTTTCACCAGACAGTTTGCCAGTCCTCTAACTGCCAGAGAGGATTCGCTGTTATTGTCTGATTCAGCAAACAAGCCACACCTGATTCCCCAGTCTTGCAACCCAGTGTGCAGCACTCCAGACTCTTAGGATCCAGGACAACCTCTGCTTAGACTAGGTTTTTCCATCCAAGCAACCTGACTGTGAACCAGGAACTGAGGAAATTGCTATCACAGTCAAAGCAGCACTTCAGCCGTGCTTATGGCGCCTTTGACCATGGCTCCTGACATCAGCCCCGGCAGTGTTGTGCTGGCCATGTGTCATTCGCTGTGGTGTCAGTGGGGCCATGGGCTGGGGTGGTGGAGAGCAGCTGGGCAGGAAGTAGGGTGTGCCACTGTTATTTACCACACCGGTACCAGTACTTTTTGCAGAGACTTCTTCACTGAATTAATTTTTTCACTGTATTCATACTCATGCAGCCCCTCCCCTTTTCTGCTAAGTTTTTCTGGTTATTTTCTAAAAAATGTTTTTTTATGCCTCAGTTATTAAACTGAAATATACTAACAGCCTAATATAATTATTTTTGCCTTACATATTGTGTTTGTAATGAAGGATTCTTTATCCAGCATGCACCAAAACAAAATCTTTTGTTTCTTTTACTTTTCAGTATGGGTTTCTGTCAGGAGGTCTGATTGCTTAGGACTATCAAGAGGTAGGAAATGCACATGGTGAAAATGGTAATTTCCTGAGATAACACTAACTTTTTTGGGTGATGAATTCTCCTAAAAAAACCCCAACAAACCAACAAACAAAACCTTCTTGAAATGAGAACATCATGATATGTAATATATATGATTTTTAGGCAGAAACTACTCTCTGACATCCAGAGAGACTGCATCTAAAAAATGTGAAGGCATCCTGTATCTTGGAAGGCTTCACATCAAGTTGAAATTTGGCTTTAAACATTGAAATTTGTTTTGCAGTGTAGCTATAACTGTATCTATCTAGCCCTGTTTGGCATTCTGCTACTGCACTAGCTAAGTAATAGACACTCACAAGAACTCTGTCTTGGCATTTTAGAGTTCACCATAGAGTTAGTCTTAATTGTTCATGAGATTTATTCTGTCCTTGCAAACCTAATTTTCCCTGGCACCTTCTGGAGTCAGCACAGAGAAAAGTGCCTATTCTGACATCCTCCAGAGGAGCTTCTCTCTCCACTGATTACAGTAAGAGCTTGAGGAGATTATCCAGCCTTGGCTAAACTTAGCCTTTACAAACACTTGCCTCCATTTATATTCACAAATTAAATTATTCACAGACATCCCTTTAAAAAAATGCCAACACATTTAATAACCTCCTGTGACACTGAATTACACAGACTCTGCTTAGCATAAGGAGTTGGCCCGTACGTGGTTAGCACAGAATTTGCTTATGCATGAAGCTGAGGTTCTTTGCAAATAGTGGGCATGGCCTGGACTGGATTAAAGAAACGTTTAGTTAGAAGATGTCCAGCAAGTGGCATTGGGTCCTTGACTGGGACTGTGAAGGCCAAGTCCAATTTTCTGTCCCAGGTTTCCTCAAAAGAATGGTGAGACCCAGAATATAAATTTACTTAGTTATCTATCACCCAGGTCTTGTAGTACTGAACTACTTAGGCTCCTAAGACTTAATTTCATTGATGGCTTGGATACATAGGAGCTTATGTCTCACCAAATCATTTTTTTTTAATATAGTTTGGAATGCTTTATAAAATTTTGGACTAAAGATAGTGCTTCTCAAATATCAAAACAGTAAAATTATCTGATAAAAACCTGAGAAGATTATGCTAGTCCACTTGGTCATAGTATGAGGAATTTCCTGTTTTTGCTGATTAATGATGACTTACGCTGCTAAGGACGGCAGCCTGAATTAGGACAAACATGCTAAGAAAAAAAGAAAACTGTCAGAGTTTTTCAGCAAGAAATATTTGGCTGTTTAGTTCTGTACACAAACATTCACAGCCTTGAAAACTGCTTATGGTTCCTATGGGGAATACTGTTTGCAGAGTTACATTTGTCTCTGGCCTATTGAGATGGAACTGACCTTAGTTGTGAAGTTAATATAGTGTGAATAATAAAATAAGAGATAAAACAAATACAAGGAAAGGTAGGGAGGATCAGAGACAATAAACAAAGAAGTGATAGAGTAGAAAGCAATAGAAGAGCTGGGGAGGAAGAACTGCCTAGTGGGAAGTGGGCTATCCTTCTCCATTTCCTAGGCCATCACGTTTTCCTATAAAAACATTCAACCAACAGTGCACACCTAAATTTTTCATGAATTTGTAACTATTTTATGCTGAGAGCATGCAGGGAGAAATTCAAATGCTGCATAATGGCAAATCAGATAAAAACAACCACCTTCCAGTGAGGTTTCTCCTTACTATTAGAACTGCTGTACACATGTAACTGCTGGCAATAAAATGTCAAGAATGAGAAAGAAACTTGAAAGATCCTTGAATCGATAGAGAAAAAAGATGTTTTTTTAAAAAAGACAATGTTTCACACTGTTATAGATGCTAATTATGAACAAACCAGACCTTGACTGAAAGCCGAGACTTTCATCTCCTGTTTGCAGAAGGCATGAGACTACATTTGTTTTGAGAGATAATGAGTTTGACACAGAAAGCTCAGCCTGGCTACCTTTGAGCTTGGCAGCATATGGTCTAAAACTCCGCTAATGATGTGAAAGCTTGAACTTCCCATTTTATGAAAGTCTATGTTCCACCCTGGAAAGAGGCTTGCTTATCCAGCCATCCATGAACACCACTCAATACTGTTGTATGTTTTGTGTCATTAACAGAGAGCAGTAGAATCAGTAAACTGAATTTGAGTAAACGACAACTACTACTATATTGCCTGTGTAGGAGAAATGTAAGCATTCAAGTATATATAGGGGTTTTTGCCTCACAAATCACTCTACATTTGCTAGTCTTCCTCACATACCAACTTAAGTATCCCTCCTCACATGCCTACTTAAATATCAAAGACAAATGTGATGGATAATGGACTCAAAAAAAAAAAAATCAACAAGTTCTGAATCTTAATCATTCCAATGGAATAAGTACTGTTATAGACAAGTGTAAAAGTTGGGGTTATAAAATCACTTTTTTTTTTATTTATTTCAAGCTAGCACTTCAATAATTAATTTTAACATTGCAACAACACTTCATAAGGAAAGCCATGGGCTTATTCTATGCCCTGGTTAGGGTATTAATTAATTTTCTAGAGTAACAAAACTGATTCAAATGGAAGCGTACCATGAAAAGAATTAAAAATTGGCATAGTGTATTTTATAGCCTCTTTCAGTCCTTTGGAGCCTGCACAGGGACTTTCAGTGAGCTACACTATAATCTCCATGAGAATCTCCTGGGTTTCCAACATATGGTAGCAATGTGACTGTGTCAAGTCAGTTTAGCCAAATCAAAAAATTTAAGCTTGCCTCATTATCTAACTAGAAATGATTTAATAGTGATTGATTTCTGTCATAGTGGAATAATTAACCTTACCACTTACCATATGTAGTTATTCATTAAGAGTATCTCACAAAATTACCAGGAGTTATTAAGCTAAACCTCATGATACTTGTAAAGAAACAATAGTTATCCCCACTGAAGAAGCTGATTACATACATACACAAACACCTACACATGCTCACAAATACATTATATAAACAACAGTATAGATACAGTTATACGTAAAGAGATAAGCCTACATTTTCCTCATTGATTATCTAATGTTTGGTATTAGACCCATGCCTAAGTGTATAGCCTAATTTTCTGAGGTGCTGAAAATCTTTTGTGTCACAATCCAGTGAATATGGAGATGAGGCTTAAATAAAAATTAGGGACAAATTACATCTGAGCAAATTCAGACAATAAATTTTGGTTTTGAAAACATGAGAAGATATGTAAAAAATCCACAAGAAAATCTAACGGAACTCTGAATCAAATATTAGACTTCTTTATTTGAATATTGTGGTTGTGAGTATTAGTTTCTATGTGGTATAGGTGTAGATTAAGGGACTTTTTGATTATACATAGAATGCAATGAGAGTTTGACAATGATTCTGCCACCTTTATCTTGATCTTTATTTATTTTAGTTCATTCAAAAATGACATATTTTATTTCATTAAAAGAAACTCTCTGGTAGCTAATTTAACATCTGTTAGTTTGTACAGGTACACAGTGATGTATTACCTTACCAGCAGAAGGCGGAGAAGAGGTGGAGTTCATAGCTGTGGTGCCCACTAGCACTCTGTGTTCTCCAGGGAGAGGGAGAAAAACTACACACCAACACAAAAAATCCATGCCTAACTTAATAATTATAATGAACATTCCTCATCCAGATTGCTAAACCTTTAAAAAGCCTTTGTGTTTGAAAAACATGGTCACTCATAGTTAAGTTTAACATGGCAGAGTTGCTATTCACTGAGTGCTACTCTCCTAGTTTATATAGATATAACCAGGAGAAATGTAGTGAACCAAACTTAACCCAATCTTCATTGGCTGTACATTTTTATCAGCTTTTAAAATGGCCATGTTTTTTTGGTTCTCAGCATTTGGGGAAATACTTTGGTAAACTGAAGCCACAGATAAACAAAGAATAACCAGGGAAGTGTGGCTCAGGACAACCATGAAGATGAGACATCTTTCTAGCAATAAAGAAGAGGTTTCAATTATCTTTTCAATATTTTTCAATATTTTTTTCTTCCCCCATTATATTTATTTATTCTCCCATCCAATTTTTTTGGATTAGACAGATACAGTATACAAAATGTGCCCCATTGTGGCAAGGTACATTTTGCATCTCTTTATTTACTTTAAAAATGCTTCAATAATTAAGAGGGCTCAAAAGCTGAAGACAAGGAACTTGTGAAGAAAATATGTCTTGAGCATATACCCATTAGGGGACAGTCTACCTGATTTAATGTTGTATTGTAACATATTATATTAATAATGTAGTATATCAAATAGGATAGAAACCTTACTGAATCTCAGGGCTTAAGCATTTATTCAGTTTCTGTTTGAAATAGTGAGGTATAGTGTGAAAGCAAAATACTATGAAGGTTATGGACCATAAAATGGGTGCTGTAAAGAAATGAAAATGGTCAAATATGGCTATTCTTGCTTTTGCTGAGTAAATAGGAGCTTACTTGTCCTGCTCGGATTATTTGCAGAGCACATTTCTCAGTAAATAGGTGTGAGAATCAGCTGTATTGTGAGTGAAAAAATGTCCTGAATGTGTCTTTGGAAACTGAATTGTACTTGTCTAGTCCAATCATTTCTTATAGGCTACAAAACCAATGTTGAAAAGGAACCTTTATTTTATTTGTGGGCATTTTGGCACAAGCCATTGTAATATCTGATTAATAACAGGTACATTTATAATCACTGATTTCCTTCTCCATAAGGTAATTAACAGTACCATTAATAAGCAAGCTGTTGGCCATGTCTTCAAGGTACTTAAAGTCAGAGCAGTGCCACATGTTCTCCTCCCAGCTAATTGATGTCACACTCCCTTGTAAGACTTTGGTTCTTTTAGTGAACCACTCCTACCTTAGCAAAGGGACGACTATGAGCAGACAAAGACTTTAACCTATTCCACTGTCACAGCTGGGTCTGGGTCTGCAGTGATGCACTGAGCTCTGCAATCTGGGTTAACCTCTGCCTTGAGCAATAAGCATAGGACTACCAACATTAGGTTCAGGTGCAGGACTTCAGCTTACCTGAATCTAGAAAGCAGACTGAGTTAATGTTTGGATTCAGGCTTGGCTCAGTACTTATTTTATCAATACCTGTTTGTTCCCATCCTAAAACATTAGCTCTTTCTCTGTGCTTGCGATAAAGTCAGTGTTACCCCGGTGATTTCAGAGAGAAAGAGCAAAGCCATCAGAGGAGAGAAATGGTTTCATTAATTGAGTCTGCTACCTCCTAGTCCTTGTGTCAATATGAATTCAGTGTTTTGCTAAGATTTTCTAAGGAGATTAATGATTTTGGCTGCCTAATTTAAGAAACCTTTAAAGCTTCTTGAACTTTAGGAAGTGAAAGTTATGTTCCATTAAAGTGCTTCAGGCTGGCCATGTAAAAGCCAAAGCTCTGAGACACATCCACCCAAATATGCACATATATACTTGTATATGCTCTTTTCTTTGCTATAGTTGTGCATTTTGGCAGAGCATAAGCTTGCTTATTCCTTTCTTCCCTATGCTAAAACTGACAGAATTGCTAGAAAAATGTATATCCATTCATAGCTGTAGCCTTTTTGATTGAAATGAACTGTCTTCATTTTTATCCTGTAATAGAAAGATTCAAGAACCACTGCCCATGGTAAAACTCATGAATCAATAATCCACCTGCAGGATTTGATTTGAGAAACAAAAAAATGTTGCAGTTCATATCAGCCCACATAATTTCACAGTTCTGGAAATTTGTACATTTTTCAGAATTTTCCCTCCATGAAAGTTTTCCAAGTTGAGAAAAAAGATAGAATTCCAGAATTCAACTTTGAGTTTTTTACTTGCTCTGAAAGTTTTATCCTGACTATAAAAGTTTTTGACCATATTTGTTGGGGTTTTTTTCCCCAAAAGATTTATGAAGAAATGAAAGTGTTTTTATTAAAAGCTCATATAAGAAAATTTGTATTCATACTTGCTTTCCAAAGCACTAAATACATTTTGTGCTAGAAGTTTGTAAGTGTAAGTTTTCATTATGTATTCTGATAAGACTGAAAAATAAGTTCTGCACAATAATTTATCCTTACAATTAGAATTTTCATTAGTACTGTGCTAGCTGCAAACAGATGAGTAAGTCTTCAAAATAATTCAAAATTACAATTTAAATTCTCTATTGAGTTTTTGTAGACAAAAATCTACTACTATTTCAGTTCAAGTATTTTTAATAAATGTAATCTTAATTTACAATTTCTGCTATTTTATTTTCATAAATAAGTGTCACAGGAAAAATATTCTATTTTGTTCCTGTGAATGCTTCATGTTTAATTCTAGGTTTGTGTTAAGTCCAATTTATTGTGACAGAACTATTTATGTGCTGTTATCTAAGCACATAAATAAATGCTTGCAGTCAAATGTCTTTATAAATCAGTTAGATAAATATATTAATTAGTTAGAAGACAGTCCATAAGAGAGCAAAATCAATGGCATATGCAAGCTAACAAAGTGTCAGCTTTCAGCCATATGACTCACTATGCAAACTGAAATTTTTCTCCTTCACTACCTGAGCTTTGGAGATGAGCACTGTCTTTCTGTTAACATCTGTCCATACAAACTTTAAATGGCTGAATTAGTTATAGAACACAAAGTCTAAAGGGTATAAACCCTGTAAAATCAAAAGGTATTTTAAAATATTCTCTTATATTTTCCCACATACTCTCTCAGTTCTAATTATCACTACCTGAGTTTGGAGTTGCCATTGTGATAACATCCAAGTCTCCAGGTTCAAGAGACTGACATAGAATGGAAACATGACTATGTCTGGAAGTCAGTATTTAAGCTTAATTCTATGAACAATGTGAAATTTAGGGTAGCTAAATGCAAGGTTATTCTGATACTATAATTTTTCTAATCTGATATTCCAGTGTTTGACTATGCATTATAAGGTAATTCAGTGGACAATCTCTGAGAGGTTATTTAAGTATTTTGATTTTTTAAACTCTTTATGATGACTTATTTTTAATCCTTTTTTTTTCTCCTTCTCATCCTAATTTACTTCTTAATTGGCAATCACAATTTCATGGCTTACACTAATGTCACAATGCTTTATTTCAACCATTGATTATGCAATTGGTTTAACATTTCAACTAGCACATGCTTTTCAGATTGGGGTGGAACACAGAGTCAACTGATCATCCAGCAGGTTGCACAGATATTGCCCTATAATATAGAATAGCCTCAAAAGAATGAGATAAAATTCAGAACAATCTATGTGGAACATGATGATGGGAGATTAATAGACAGGACTTCAGAGGGAGTCAGCAGGGAGGCTAAGAGGATGTTTCTTTGAATGTGTTAGTTTGGCCAGAAAAAATATTTTTCTCTTGTAAAGGCAAGCTTATTCACAAAATACCAAAACTTCCTGCTCATCCCACCTGTACCTGACGCACAAATGTAAATCTTGGGTGGGACTGACACACACTCTCTCTCTCTCTCT
>VZTL01073430.1:1045-12591 GCA_013400535.1 Scopus umbretta | reverse complement strand
GCAACACGTCAACTTGGGGAAAGGGACAGGCTTGCTTTGAGAGCGTGTCATGGCTCCATGGACCCTATAGCTACTATTCCCGTGCCAAACGGAATGCATGATAATAATTATAATAATAATAAAATGTTGGCTTGCAATATTTCTCTTTTTCTCATCCTTATGCCACAATGCCAAGGAAGGTAGAGAAAACACTGGCTACCAGAATGATGGATTTATGACTACAGCTGACGCCTTTTTTCCTGTTGTGAATCAGAAGTTTTAAAAAACAGGTGTGTGTCTGCTACACAAATAGCCTGTATTAACAGAGTGCATCAGGATCCATTCCACGTGTTGAGGCCCCTGCTGAGCTCAGTTCAGAAACCAAGTGCTTGTCCACTAGTACAAAGCCTCACACACCATTCAGACATCTGAATCCCTTTGGTGCATTAAACACACTGAATACAGTCTCTTTTCACTATCAAACTCATCTAGGAGTTGGGAAAAAAAAAGTTATTTTGGGGACTCAGCCTCTTCCTATATTGCGTTTTCATTTTTCACAGGTTCTACTCAAAGAAATTCCACTCAGATGCTCTTTCTTCACCTAAAGCATTATTTTATTTCAGGATAGAAACCGGATTTGGAAACTAATCATATTGTGAGGTGACACATTTGACTTATTCTCTCTGGTACAATAAATTAATCGAATCAACTTTTCTGGACATAGACAAAGAATATATTTGGTGGTGCAACCAGGTAGTAGAAGCTTAGAGTGAGATATGCAAACTTATTCATGAACTTGGACACCCATAGAAGCCTCTCCCCAAGTTTTTATTTTTATTAATGTAATTTGAAAATGAAATAAATTTACACATAAGGTTTTCTGTCCATATGTTCAGAGGGATTTCAAAAATTTAAGACCATGTCCTGAAACCCACCCCTGACTGAGGAAAAATGTTTACAAAGAAGATCCAAGAATGGTAAAAGCTATTTACCATGCTGAAGAAGCCACCTTAACAATCAAAAACCCACATAGCAAAACAAAAAACAAAACAAAACAAAAGAAATGGGAAAACCAAAAAAGGAATTAACAGAAACTAAAGAATGCAGAAACAAAACCAGTACAGATTTAGAAAGAGCCATCAAAGTCAAACCATATGAACATTGAAATGGATTGTCTTTCACTCCTTAGGAATATGCAGACTATATCCCAAAGTAACCACGGTGTACAATGAACACTGCTCCAGCAAACTGCAGCTTCTGGGGAGCCAAACCACGGGCACTGGCAGTTAGGCACTGGGTCTAGTTTTTACTTTTTGTTTTCTCTGCATCTCACTTTTTCCACCAGATATCAGACTGTTTTCTTCCACTTTTTGTGAACTTTTCTCATCAGGTTAGAAGTCTTCTGACAAAGGGATCGTCTGTTACATGCTGCTTCTTTGCCTCAGGCAAAAGGACCACCATATCTTGGTCAAAGCTTTTACAGCTGCTATAAGAACGGTATAGCTGAATCCTTCTTGGAATTTAGTTAGTGCACATATTGATCTTATAGATGTGATACATTTGACTGCTAATGTATATGCAACAATAAGAAATGGCCACGACATCTGTCATTTTTCCCTTGGCCTATGTTCAGATTTTTCCAAAAGAACTAAAGCTGGTCTATTAAACCACTAATGAATAAGAAGGGGTGATTTTAATAGTGACACCTAAACTGCTTTTCCTCAATTTTTGTGGTGGAAGACGTATGATGGAGCTAGTAAATTGACATTAAATGATCAGATTGATTGTCCTTACACTTATAAAAACTCGACAGTACCAATCTCACTTTGTATCCACTACCCATTCAAGTTAAATCCACTTAATTTGCATGGGAAAACATTATCTTTTCTTTGGGGAAACCTAAAAATAGAAACTCAAGCAAATTGACTGTAATAAGCAAAAGAAGACTTCAGACAGACATTTCTGTTCCTTTTCACTGTCCTCAGAGAAACTAGTGTAATTTGGATTAACAAGCAGAGAAATTGCATCACTTAATCTGTAAAGCTACAGTTTAAAAACAGATTTCATTTACTCTTGAATTATTTAAGAAGTTAGAACGTTATTGAAGCAATTGGAAAATTTCTCCTTAAAATCAGCAGAGGACAGGTTAAATGTTGTGTACTATGCCTACCATAAAAACACAACCCTCTCTTGACCTTTTGCATTAGGTTAATTCTGCTATCGCTGGTGTCTCTCTTAACTCCCTCAATAATTGCACTGCAGGTAGAGGTAGTCCAGACTTCAGGACTTAAAAATTCTGCTCTTATTTATGATTCCACCTAAAACTCCATTAAAGAACAATTACAACACTTTCAGCAATGGAGAAGGAAAACGGGAGTATAAAGGAGAGGTTACACACAGACTCAGACTTGCTCTGTCCATACAAGCTAGCCAGAAAGAAGACAAACCTGTCTCTGAATCTGTATACTTACACCAGCATACTCCTGACCACAGTATAGTCATCCTACTGCGTGTACCAGTTCTGGTTATCCTGGAGTGGTTGCAGTGGAGCTTTGGTCACCTACATGCATCTACATAAAACTTCTCTCGGTTTCCATATCCCTGTTTGTACATGTATTACAATCAAAAAGTCTTTTTCCCTCATTCACATTGCAGATTGGCTGGTTCTCGCTCCCTGAGCAGCTATGCAAAATTGTGTTTTATCTTCATTGTTCACTAGGTGGTCCTTTCCGCCATTATTTATTACCTGCTGACGACAGAATGATTGGTTCCCTCCTGGGCTTTTCCATGGTTCTCCTTGCTAAATATTATTGGAAATATTCCAGCAAGATATTATTTTTTTTTTTCCTCAGAATCTGCTGATTTTTTAACATTTATATGGTTTGGAGAGTCACAGTGGGATTCTTCTTACCTGCTTTTGTGATGGCAGTCCACAGATTAAGACAGCTATTTTTAGGTTTTGGCATGCAGGTGACTCCAGGCAAGCTAAGTATCTGAGCCATGGAGATCCAGTCTGCACAACTGGTGGAGCCTACAGGGCAATGGAACACATCGATGCCTGCTCCTTGCTCTTTCTGATCTCACTGAGGACATCGCAGGGATAACAGGGAGCCTGCAAGTCCCACAATGACAGTCTGAAACCACCTACTTCCCTGCCCTTTCAGTTCAGCTCAGACTGAGTGATAGCAATGGCTTGCTCATTTGAGTATACTGGATTAAAATAAACAATCTCCACCAACCTAAAAAGTGTAACAACTTAATAACACCTTAGTAACTCCTTCTGGCCTTCTCAGTTGAAATTTGAAAATTACAGATAATTACAAAGCGGCAGAAAAGCAGTCTTATAAGAGGAAGTGCTGGACAGTGTTAGTAACAGGTTTCATTAACAGATCCGCCTATACTATATATGACAGCTGCATGAGGAAAAAAAACCCACAGAAGATTAGACACTCCGCATAACAGGTATTAGGTAAATAAGTAAGCAAATTGTCTACAAAACCATATAAGAATCTTTCAGCTTTTAAAATCCACATTTTAAGCTGTAAATAGTGGACTTACAGGAAAGCCACATGCATTCTAATATCAGAGCAGTTTGTTACAAAAATCTGTAAATAAAAAAAGTAAGCTAAGATCCTGAGTTTGTGAAATATGGCAGAGGTCTACCCAAGTAAAATATTTTTGCTGTGCAATGGCTGCGAAGGTACCTCATAGACTTCAGTAACGAATGGGTACCTAAGTAAACATCATAGTGAATGGTGTCCTTGCTTTATGAAGAATAAGCTGTCTGATCAGACCAAATCCATCAAAAACATCGTTTGATCTATTCTCTGGATGCACAAAATCCACAGAACTGGAGTTTCTCAGGTTGTCTCTGCTAGTTAAAAGTAGTGGCTGTACCTATTTCCCTTGAATAGGCAATACACAGGGTCCCTGCATTTGTCAGTGCCCAGTGTGGAGCACTTTTTGCAAATAGCTCCCTAAGACTCAGCATCCCGTTGTCAGGAACGCTTTAGCTCCTCAGCACCTTCTGCTTCCACTGTAGAAATTAATTATGGGAAGAAAATGCTTTGGGACTTGGGTTATCTTACTTGATAAAGGCACAGTTGCTAGCAGACCGGAGTCTTCATCTTGTACACACCACTACTTTTATTCTAAAATGTTCTCCTTTACACCCCTGTGGTCGCATGGGTCAGAGACTCTGTGGAGGTGCCCCATGTTTTCCATTTGTTGAAAGAAACTGTGGTGAAGAAGACTGTGTCAGCCATATATGCTGTATATAGTGTGAACGGAGAACATTCAGTGAGAGCACTGTGTGTATATTTGATTTTGCTGCATGTGTATTTTATAACTCACTCGAGGCTCTGCATCTCATTAGTTCTGGGTAGGTCTCTCCCACCAGCATAAGCAGCTTTCATTTCATGATGTTTTTGGTCTATCTGATTTAATACCAGGTGGATGCAATAAGACTGATGACACGTGAAAGTCCATAGGTAAACCTGGCAGAATTATTCAGATAGTACAAGAGGGCTGGTAGGGTACTCCCTTACTCCTCATCAATTTTAGAGACAAACTGGTGAAATTTGGATTCTCTTAACAATGTTTGACAGATCAGCCATGTTCTGGGTAGCAGAACAGAACAGAGGCTCGAGCTGGGACTCAATGACTTGGACCATTTTTGCCTGAACTGCTCTATTTCAGTCTTGAAGAAAAAACAAATGCAGACATGATATTAAAGAGGCAACAAACAAACAAACCCCAGCACCAGCATATAAAGAAAGGTACGGAGGAATTGTAAGTAGGATTGCCAAAACAGCCACTCCCCCAGATGTCTTTTGCCTTTGTCTTTTAGAGCTATGAGGATATTGCCCACAGACGGCACAGCCACAAGTGGCCAGGACTTTCCACACCTTGTCCTGACCTGCAGGAATCAGTCAATGGAGTATAGCGAAAAGCAGATAACCACTGTGGAAAATGAAAGATCAATCCATGTAAATCTGAAAGCTGGATGTTGCTTTGATGGGAAGAAAGTAGAACAATTTTTCACAACAAAATATGGAGCATATAGTATAATAGGGAGTGCTAATAGGAAACATACTGGGTGAGAAAGGAGCCATAGCTCCTACGTTGCTTTTAAGTGTCCAAGGTGCATCATGGGCTAAGAGGTTTTTAATCTATGGGTGTATATCCTTTATGGGTATGATTTTTCCCCCCAGGCATGAGCCCATTGTTCATATGTTGGTCAGTCAGAGGAATGATGAAATGTTGAAATATGGACTTGCATTGGCATGAAAGACGCTATGAACTCAATCTGCATTTTTATCAAAGACAATGGTAAGCAGTGATTTGATTTCAGCTTGTATACACCTACATGACGAAGATACATTTGATGGTAGTTTTCTTAGGCCAGCAGCCTAAAAAACATCCAATAAGCAAGAATGGGAGACAGAAAAATTCAGATGGTAAAGAAATACGTTTTAATGATGCACCTAGTTAACAATCAGAACAGCAAGCTGACATTTTCAAAAAAGTTTTTTCCCTATTGCTGGACACTTGAAAATAAAGACTGAATATTTTTCCCCTGAAGGGCATGCTTACCTTCAAACTGGAGTTAAGAATGTGTTATGGCCTGGGCTATGTGGCAAGTCAGGCTTCCTTCGTTAGCTACTCAAAAAACCTTCGGCAGCTTTCTTCTTTGAGGACATGTCTCTTAATCTGGAGTGGTACAAGACGTAGCGAGTTTTGTAGTTTTCCTTTTTCTTTCTCTTTCCCTGTGTCTATAGGAAATAGAAAGAGCGAATAGTACCAAGCATGCCTGAATCCTGTCCTCCATCCTCCCTGATTATGCCTTTTGCCAAGGGCTGTAATGAAGTGGTGGGAGCAGGGAGAAAACTTTGAGTAAACTTTAGGCAGTGTACCCTCTCCTTTGCACACAATTATTCCTGAAAACCATAAACTTGACCAGTATCTGGGGCAGCCTGAAAACCAGACTATGCAGATGAAGATGAATGAACAAAATTGTCTACAGGTACTTTAGAGAAGACAGGTCCTCTTTTTTTAATTTATATACACATAAATACATATCTATATAGTATTTTAATTGCGCAGCACTTGTTGTCAGATCCAGATTGGATCTCTTTGGCTCCATTTTCATTCTCATCGCATGCATTAGACCAACCCCTTCATCTCGATGTGCTGACACACAAGAGTTTGTTGGCACACCCTGGGGAGAAATATGCAGAGGGCTGGAAGTGGCAGAGGAGCCTGCCTGCAACCTGGCAGGGCTCAGGGTAAATACCCACTGAGCTGTCCCCTGCAGCCTGCTTTGGTTTGCCTTGGGTGTCTGCCACGGACCTGCTGTATGATCATGAGGGCACTAATCTCTCTGTGTCTCACACCCCCAAGTGTCCCATGGAAATGACAATATTTCCTTGCATTTCCTTAGTCCACGGATGATCTTCCATGTGAGCTTGTACAACCCCTGGCACAAAAGATAACGGTAACGGGACTAATATTCTGACTCCGTGAAAAGGCACATGTGGGTGTCTCAGAAACATGACGACTTGAAGACTGATTTCTCCTCAAAACGATGCAGCCTGGAATCCCTTCAAGGCTCTTCATGCTAACAGCATAACAGCACAAATGGCTTAGGAGTGAGCACGCACTGAATTACAACCTCCTCCTACAGGAACTCTGAGTTGCTTTTAAAAGAAGCTGTTCGTTTTGCTGCTGAGCTAACATGATTAAACAAGACAGGTCTGGCAGGGCTCTTCCACATTGTCAAATCTTGAACAAAAGGCATAATTTTCCTATTTCTTACAACTCCTAACAGCCTGCTTATAGAGGTGGCAATTACTCACAGGCAGCGTAACTCAAGATATTTCCAGTGTTTATATCTCCACATGAAGCATACATTTACATGGCAACGGCATGGGACAAGACATGTCTTTTAATTTTCCCATCATAATTCATAGCAGGGCCCTGCCAAAAAAACACTGGAACTGATTACCAAGTGTGACTACGATCGGATCATTTAGCAATTTGAGTTTCCACACCTTTTGTGTGAGGCTGGGCTTTGTTTTACTTAAAGCAATAATTGCATTCTAATTTCATAATATGGGTCGCGGTTGCTTCATCTCTCTGTGCCTTCAAGGAAAAGAAAAAGTGTACAGAACACAACAAACTTTTCTTTAATTAATTTTTTAGAATGAGCTAATAAATGTTTACCTGCTTCGCAGGTGTGCTTACTCTAAAGTGACTTATTATCATTCCCACAGTCCCCATAAGAAGGATCACAAAGGGATTATACACTGGTGTCATCCCCAGTAATAATGAATTACATTTTTATGAAGAACAGAGTTAACAAATCATTTTTAGGAATAAAAGGTTGGCAAAGGTTTTCAAATAAAATGTCTTAAAGAAGGAGTTAAGATTTAATAGATTTTAATTCAGGCAGAATTTCAAAACAAACTGAGCGGAAAGGGATGATTACAAACAGGCTTGGACTTCATCTTGCACAATGCTCAAGTCTACCTTCAAAGCTCCCCCAACGAACAACAGAGAATATGAAGGCACCTCTCACATCTCAGTAGGATAGATCCAGAGCTTGTTGGAGACCTTTTACCTTTCTTCTCATCCAGAGCATGAAACTCCATGCTTTAGCTAGAGTGAGTGGTAGGGTTATGCCAGTTTATCAGGTCACGTAACATGTGACAGGTCACGGTATGTCCCAGCTGGTCTAGGTTTCACTGGATTACTCATCCTCATCTCCATCACAGCAGCATGGGTTCCTACAAGTCTTCAGTCCCAGGTACTTCGTGACAGATCTAGTCAATCAGCTCCTACCTTCATACCTAAGCACAACCTGGAGGTGCTGACAAGTGGGAAACGGACAGTGTGTCTAATATATAATATGTGATCCTTCCATTTCCATGGGCTTCAGACTAGGTTTAGTACTGAGTCCTTTCCTAGGGAGCATAGGAAATTAAATTGTCTGAAAATAAACCCCAGATAACTCTTATTTAAAACATAAAGAAAAGCCATTTCAAAACTTAATAATGTGCATGTTAAAAGACGTAGATACTTTTCTCTCTTTTAGGGAACTATGATTCTGATCTCATTGTTGCCATAAGTTTCTGACTTTATCTCAAACACTCGTCACTTTTATAACTTCTGCAATCTCTGAAGGTACCAAACAGCAGTGTTTCTTCTGTACTGGTCTCTGTCACACACCTAATCTGAGGCAGTGTATGCATGTTTTCCCCAAACAGACATAGCCATACTTCTATCTGGGGTGTACCCCTAACTTCCAGAATGTCTGGAAATCAGATAAAACCACCTCTTATGCTCTATCCATTCTTCATGTTCCCAGCTGATCTCACTTTTTTTCAACTGCATATGCTTGCTGAAGGCTTTAGTACTTGAAGGGTCCTACTGATGTCTTGAAGTTGCAACCATCCTTCCCTGCATTGAGAGATATAAGCTAGATGTCTGCCATGTCAACTGGACAAATGTGCGATGTATTTCCTCTAACACGGTATGCTTTTGCTCCTGCAGGACACTGTGGGCTGATGTTTCCATACATATTAGCTTTCTGCAGCCATTTCTGTGTACATATATAGGTGGAGACCCTGCATGGGGTCTTGCTTCACTCAGGGCTGCACAGCTAACATTAGGTGCTCTATAACGTGTATTGGTATGACTTAAGACTTAGTATCTCTTCCTACAACATGTTCCGTGACCACTTTCATTAACAATATGCTTTAGCCCTTTTATGACTTTTTTTCAGTTATACTTCAAAGGACTTTTAAGTTACCGTATCCTTAATCCTTCACAGAACTTGACAGGGAAGGTAGCTATGCACAGTCATCTCTTCCTACGAATCAGCAAGAGGTGCTTATGTGAGTTTCCCACAGTACAGGAGGAACAGTGTCAAAGTTAGGATTAGGATTTCAAAACATCTAGGACCTTTCTTGTGTGGGTCTGTAAACATCTGTGAAGAATTTGATGTTGTAAAGAGTCAGTGTTCCAGGCCAGAGAAGGGACCGTATTTGCAGTCTGACCATAGCCATCTAGCTCAGAGCCTACTTGATATGAAGAGTCTGTTTGTGCCCCTTCGTAGCCAACAAGGAAAGAAAGGATTCTTCAGAGCATCATTTAAGGCATGCGGCAAGCCTCTCCTTTGAATCGTGCCCTTCTTTTTTTCTTGTCTATACAGACAGTTCACAGTGTGAAGTTTTCTAGTGTAGCTGTAAAAAGATTGTATAAATATACTTCTCTAATGCTGCATGACTTAAATGCAACCATTTGCCTTCACCCACTGCACAATGCTCATGCCAGCTGCATATGTACAATAGATTTTAATTCCAAATAATTGCTGGCTTTTGGTTTTGACATACTGAGTAGGATTCATTTGCCTAAACACTGGCATTTTGGACATATATGAGATAGTGCACTACCAGCAGCTGCTGCAACTGCAAGGGTAGTGCAGGTAACCCACAAATCCTGCATCATGCCATGGAGATCTCTTAGCTTCTCCAGGGTACTCAAACAGTCCAGGCACCTGTGTTTAAGCAACCTAGATCCATCTATTTGTAAACAGGCTCTTTGCTGTTATCAGAAGACATCAACTATTCTTGGAAGTTCGATATTTCTATTTCTTCATCAGTTTTCCACCTGCCAGTAATTCAAACAAGTAGAGTGAGCCTGGTTCTCATTTGCCAAATCCTCCAAGCAACTTCATGTAGCTTTACGGTCTGTCAACAATTACACTGTGAAAACTAACAAAACAACAGAAATTTGTTTCTGGTTTTAAATTCATCATGGAATTGAAAGCAATTTTCAATCCATTTGATAGTTTGAAAAATACTTTTGTCATTGTTTTTTCCTTGTTTTGGGCTCTTGCCTTCTTGGGTCCTCAAAAATAACTAAATGAAAACATAGATTTGTGTATGCACTGTAACTGCACCAAGCATAAAGTTTTACAATTTGAAGAGACCATCAAA
The DNA here is from genome assembly GCA_013400535.1 of Scopus umbretta. Classification (NCBI taxonomy): domain Eukaryota; kingdom Metazoa; phylum Chordata; class Aves; order Pelecaniformes; family Scopidae; genus Scopus; species Scopus umbretta. The sequence continues at coordinate 2,611 of VZTL01073430.1, read as the reverse complement.
TTAGCACTAATCAGCACTGGAAGAGAGATCTCTGTGGATATCTCAATGGCATTTTTCTTTCAAAAGACTAAAACTCCTATAGAATTATCCCTTTTTGGGTAAATACCCTGTCTGTTAGCAGTTACTTCCCTGCGTCTAGCTGTAGCTCAGCATTTTCTTAGTTGCTGTCAGCTATGCCCTGAGTAACACAAGAAAAGAAGCCAGACGGTACAGAGCATGGCCATATTGCATACTTGCTATGATGGGGTGCCCTTCAGCTCTGACTTTGCACATGGCATCTTGGTCTTTACCTCCCAATGTGTCACAAGACAAGCAAACGAAAGACGAAGAAAGGGAAAAGGGAAAAGGGCATATCATCACTTTTTTTTCCTTTAATTGTCTAAATAGTCATTCAATCTCACCTACACTAAGTCAGACTTCTTCTAGAGATCCTTGAGAGAGAGGCACTTCCAGAGACCGATTCTGCCCTCTTGTCATAGGTGACCTGTGTGGCTAAGATGACTATCTATGGATGGCTATAAAGTAAAGTAAATAAAGTAAAGTAAGAAAAATGAACCCTGCCCTTAGTGACTTGCCAAGGTCATTCAGGAAACTGGCAGCAGAGCAGGAACAAAACTGTAATCTGCATACTCCTAATCCAGAGCCTGATCCAAAATGCACCTCTCCCATGCTCTCCAAGCAGAGACAGCAAAACTTTCTTTCCAAGAGTATTGTAAAAATGAAATTCCGCATTCATCCACTGTCCTCCAGATGAAGTCAGGGTTGTTAGATGAGTAAACTGAGGTAGGCAGTGAATCCACCTAACCATTAGCATGCAGAGAATAAGTGATGGGCTGGCAAGAAATCTAATTTATTTTCTCCTTCTTGTTCCATGTTTCTGTCCATTGCCACAACTTGTTTCTATATAGCTCAGCTTAGTTTTAACTGGGAAATATGCAGGGTAGTCTGCTCCCATTGTAATTGTGGGGACTCAGTTTAGTTGCGTTCTAGTTGAAATGTTATAGACCATCTGAAACGTCCACACAAGACTGTTAGAAATTATAAAAAAATCCAGAGGAGACCCACACCTTTTTGGGGAAGCAATGAAAAGGCAGGCAGGACATCCCAAAGCATTTCAGTTGGGAATAGATGTGATTAGGCAATGGAAAGGGTGGGCTAGAGCTCACAGTTTAAGACTTCATGTAGGTGATTTAGATGATCTAGGTGTCCAAGCTCCCATTATAATTAATGGAGATCTACTGCTTAATTCAGATGTCAAAGCATGGCTGTTATTGTAGTACTAATTCAATGCTATGCAGCTCCGTTTGAAAAACCTTGAAAAAACACCTTGCAAGAGATTAAAACCATTACGATATTACCTTTTTCTATGGCATGATAGACCAGCTAAACTGTTACAAAGTTACTCTCTAGTTAAAGCAGGAATCTGTTCAGGGAAGGTCCGGGCTTATATGGTTTGCAAGTGTCTCTTGGAAGATGATCACAATGACCCGTTCTGGCCCCTGTAGGTATCTGTTCCATCACTGGACTACGAATTTTACAATGCAGAAAGACAGAGAGGCAGGAAAA
>VZTL01073429.1:37260-50965 GCA_013400535.1 Scopus umbretta | reverse complement strand
GCCGCTGCGGGCTCGGCCGGGGCCTGCGCCGGCCCTCGGGCGTTTGGTGCTCGGTGCGTGATTCCCCTCAGCCGGCTCTGCCCGCCGGGACTGGGGGGAGGCAGGGCTGGCCGGTGCCCGCGGGGCCGCGGCTGAGGTCTCCCGCCTCCCGCTCCCCTGGGCGGCTGCCGCACGCCCCCGGGGAGCTCGGTCCGGGGCGGTGCGCAGCGTCTCTGTGGGTGCCGGTGCGTGAGGGCCCGGCACAGCCCTGGTTTACTGCCCGGGGGAATTTCGGTCTGCCGCCTCCCAAGAGGTCTCCAGTATTCCCGGTGACACAGTCTCATTTGGGATCTCTGCGGACCTTGCCAAGATTTGGAGTTGAAGCCGAGTTATTACTAGGAAGAGTCAAATGAGTGGGAATAACTTTCCTTCATGTCGTGCGAAAACACTTGGAATTAGGGTATACGAATCCCCGAGTGAGCTTGTGTTCACCTGAGACATGAATGAGATGTCTGGGGGTGGTATAACTGCATCTATTTCTGCAGTCCTAGAGGTAAAGGTTAGTTCGATAAGCTGTAATTAGACTTTATCTGAATAGCTTAGAGGATAATATATTCAGTATATTACACAATTTTATTATTTAATTGGACACGTAAACTCCATGTGGGTCCAAGGTCTTGTGACACAGGCATTATAGCTTCTGATACTGAATAACAGCTTTTTCTTACTTTTTTAATTCAAATGGTAAATTTATAGCAAATACATGAAATCCATTTTAGTAATTGAAAATATTCTAAGTAACCCATGTTCTGATTTCTGTGAAGTCTGTTCAGACTTTGCAGAATATATTTTATGAGACTTCAGATACACTTTATTAAAGCATGTCATGCTAAAAACACCAATCCCTATGAAACTTCTGTTGGCAGCACTTGCTCCTTTCTGTAAAGATGAGGGAGGCAGAAGAAACAGAAAACTATTTTGCAAAAGTGGCAGAAGCTTTTACATCAGCTTGTGTTCTTGGCATTCTGTATCCTCTCTGTCACACTTCAGCGAAACACCAGAGTTTTTTAAAGTATAGAAAAGGCCACAAGTTCTGGTTTAATGTATTTTTAAATTTCATGTGATTCTCCAAACAAAATACTTCTGGATGAATAATGCTAAGCTTTGACCTTGCCTAAGAGATTTTTGGTTCGTTTTTGTGACACTCAAAAAAACACTTTAACCTCTAATAAACATAAGAAAAATGTCATTTCTAGAGCCTTTAGGCTTGCTATAGCCTCTTTTTCGTGTGCAAAAATTAAGGGGAATCTCACAAAATACACAAAAAGCTTTTTGTAGTAATTTGTCTTTCATTCTTGGTATTATGTGCTGTACGTTCTTATGTTTAGGAATCTCCAAAACCGACTTTCTGCCCTCTGCTGTCCTTGTTTCTCTTTTTGGGTAGGTTCTTTGCTTCATTTTTCTCTACTTTAGAAATTCCCGGTACTTATGTTACATAACATAGCTCTACAATTTATTTGTGTACTGTACAAATTTATTAATAGTTTTAGGTCGTTGCGGTGCTGTGAAAATTGACCCCAAAGTGTCTCTCTTGCTATATTTTACTAATTTCTTGATGAAAAATAGGCTATCTCATTCTGTAAGGGCTAAGCTCGCTTTAAATGGCATTTACAGACGTTGGATAGATTTATCTGTTCAGTCAGGCTTTGATATTTTTAAAAGCATTTAATATTAGCCTTTCTGTAGAAGCAGAGTTAAGTGTTTGGTTTGAAGATCAGTACAGTCACTGGAGCAAGTTGCACTGGTATCTTGGATGCTCTGTTTTCCTTCATGGTAACTTCCATTGACACCAGTGGGAGGCTGCATTTGTTTAGGCAAAGATTTCAAGTATTTTGTGCATAATATCTACTTGATTACTTGTGTGTTTGTAAGCTTTTATTGCTGTAGAAGAAGTGGTGCCGAGCTCAACATACATCTTACCAGAAATACTGTGTATGGTAGGAAGTAAGGCAAGCGTACTCGTTCCTGTACAGTGATTCATGAGTTAGAGTGGACTATGTTTGTCTGTCTACTCTACGTACTTTATGGCGACTGTTACTTGGAATTTATTTGCCTGTTGCCTAGGGATATACTTTCTGGATGATTATGGAGTTCAATTTTGTTTGTATGGGTTTGTAATGAAGCGGTTATATAATCTGGGAAAGTAAGAGAAGCCTCCTAATGAACTCTTGAAGCGTGCTGGGTTTAAATCGGGAATATTGTTAGGATGAGAAAAATCTTCATTCCTTTGCAGTCTACCAGTGCAGCCGCTTCACTGCAAAACACTGGTGTCCTAAAGGGATCATGGACAGACATTTCAAAATCTGTTTGAACCATCCTCTGAGAGATAGTCTAAGGAACATGGCTTTCCTAAGAGTGGTTCCAGGTTTTGTCTCCAGCCGCACTCCTGAACTGAACTGTTGTTACATTGTCCTAGCTGAAATCAGGCATGAGCCAGCCTGAGTGGAGCAGCATCAGTTGCTGTTTTGGGGCACAAGCCTGCCTGCCTTCAGGTTTCTGCTCCACAAAGACTGGGCAGGAATCTTAAATGCTCTCCTCATGTTTGTATCTGTCTTTAAAGTGCAACTTAGGCTGCTGGGTTTCACTAGGTTTCCCTGTTAAATTTTGGCATCTAAATTCTTCCAGTTTTGTTACTGGAGCACTTACAGGCACCTGCCTTCTTTTCTTAAAATTTTCACTTGGTTACGTAAAGTTCCGGTAACATATGTGACTGGCCCAGCAGCTGTCCTGCCTGAACACAGTGTCTTGGGGCTTTTGCCTAAGCTTTGTATCCACGAGGTTATCTTCCTTGTATCGAAGGCCTTTGAGCTCACTTGCACTTTTGGTCCTCCCTGCAGCACGCTAGGTACGTCCTAGCTGAGCTGTACTCTTCATAGAGCGTACAGCCTTGGCTGTGCCTTCCAGGGTGTGGCCCAAGGAGATGAAAACAGTGCCTGTGGTGATACCTACCTCCACATTTATAGCCCAGACCAGCATTTCCCAAATTGTTAGGTTACAGCCCACTGCAGCCATTAATGCTTCTACATCTCTTTCAGGCTTCTGAGTGGTGTGGTGAGCAAAAAGGCAGTGTGGTTTCAAAGGCCTGTTGCAGAGGATCAGTGGTCCCTGCATAGCACCTGGAGGACAGAGCAGCTGCCTGGCAAGTGGGAAGCCCGGTTTCAAGCCTGCAGCTAATGTCTCCCAAGAGAGACTGAACCTGAAGAAGGCTCATGCCGATCCTCTGGCTGAACCTGCTACTCTGTATAGAGAGGAATGTAAGCTCCCTCCTCGGTGCCAGGACAGCCATCCTCCGTGCTATGTCTGTAGCACCGTGGCAGGAGCATTCCTTTGGGATGAGGTGTGTCCTCAGTTCTGGTCTCTGTTTCCCACAGAGGTTTTTGGTTCATCCAGCAACTCCTTTCTACATAAGCTGTTGGTGAAGTAAAACTTCTATGCTCCTTTCTATGCATGTTTCAGTGGGGGGAAGAGAGTCTCTGACTCAGCCTTGCTGATAAGAAGGCATTCCTATTTGAGTTGTGATGTGGGATTGAGCTCTTCTGTGTGGAACAGTGCATTTGGTACAGGCTTCTTACCTCCTCAGTGAATTTATTAGTCAGGAAGCAATTTAAGAAGCTACTACTGCCAAGCTGTTCTGTGCTTTTGAGTGAAGCTGCTAGGTCATCATGCTTTGGGTTGAACTCTGTATTATCTGTATGCTGGCATATATGCTGTGGCTGCAGTTCCCTGACAAGGGCCCCTTATGGGACTGCGACGTGCAAACGTCTGGTTTGCGCATCTCAAGTAGACTTTCCTGCGAGACTTTATGTTCAGCTTCACCAAGGTGATGGCACAGTCTCGGAGCTTTAGGTTGCTGGCTATTGGCAAAATATATCCTGCCAAAAAGTAAGGCGAGGTTTCTAGGGACTCCTGAGAATTTAGGAGCCTGTGATGTAAGAGTGTAGTACTGACATTGTCACGTGTCCTTGCCACTGCTGAAGGGAACAATTCCTCCTTCCTGAGCTGGTTGGTCTCGTTCTCTGTCTCAAGCTGGGTTTAGTGGTTATGCAGTTGGCAAAGACTCTCAATGCAATCAGTTCTCCACTCGTTGCATTGACCCTGGAACGGTTGTCACTGTGCAGGTGCACGAGCACTAATACAGTGTTAGGGAAATGGAGATGCCCCATTCCATTACCGAGATGACGGAGCTGTGGTGTGAATTGCAGATGGTGGTAAAGATGCCAATATTATCCTTTTGTAAAATATGCATAGATACGCTGTCAGGTCTCTCTGGACATTGTGAATAAAAAGACTTCTGTTTCACGCCATATGAGGAGTGGTGGTGGTAGTCCAGAAAAATGCATATATCTGTTCAGAAAATGAGCTCTGTGTATGTTTGGCACCAGTTCAGATTAGTGAGGTGCAGCCATTTACAAATGGCTGTTCGCTCTATAAAAGCCTTCATTTCCTTGGTAGTTGTTCTGCATGTCATCCGTTAATACAGTCTCTTCTGGGAGCCACCGAGATGTGAGGCAGTAAGGTTATGGCAACGTGAATAAGTTACAGTGATATGAGGTGAAGAGAAATACGCTTCATCCAAGAGGAGGTAATTTAAAGTCCCCCTGTTCTGAATGGTAAGCTACTTCTCAGTTATTTTGGGCAAGAGCGTTCACGTGTGCAACTCGTAAGTTTGCATGGTAATGTGGTAGCTTTTCTGTGTAGCTATATACATAATGAGTCAGAATTTCCTCTTTATAGCATGTAGAAAATGAATAGCAAAGGAGTTGAAGAGTTGTCTGAAGATGTAATTTGTGTCATGATAAATCCTGCAGTTCGACAGGCAGAAGAACTGTGCTTGTACATCATAATGTCCAGATTATTTATGGTCAGATTTTATTGTGCTGTGTTTTTTCATAAAAGCAGGGTGAATATCTGGGAGGAAAAAGTTACCAGGAAATTACAGACACTCTGCGAAAATCAAATTTTGCCCACAGAAGGGAAAAATGGAAGTGAGGTAATCAGGAATGCCTTCTAGTAAAGGCCAGTTGTCTTGATTTTTAGCGAGCAAGCTGAATTGTCTTCTGCCCTCCTTGGGAGATCATCCATGACAAACTGGTAGCATTGACACACAGGAAGCTAAGGCTTCTTGATCTTGTTAGGATTTCCAGGTGCTGCCCACTGCTGAAGACTGTTCTGAAACGAGACCATGTTCTTGAACTATCTGCATCAGTTCAGCAGGTCTTGGTTTTGTGCAAGGAGATGTACTTTTCTTTGGGTGTGTAGCTCCTCTTAGAGCATGTGTCACCTGTACTGAAGATGATTTGGGTATGATAGGTCACTGTGATGGGTTGGTTTGTTTGGTGGGGTTTTTTCGTTTGTTTTTGGGGTTTTTTTTGGTTATTTTTTGGGGGGGGTTGTTGTTGTTTTGGTTTGGGTTTTTTGAATTACAATGAAGCTGTTTTGATGCTTGTACCAGATCAATCTGCTGAACAATAGCAATCAATGATTTTTTCCTATTAAAATATTAGTATGCCTAACTTAAAATTATGTGTAACTTGAACTTGCTTTTTTTTTTCCTTTGCTTTAAGCTAAATTGATTCTTCAACTTCTGCCCATTTCATTTCTGTGACAGATAGTTAAGCCTTCTTTTGGCGCATATGAGAAGCTACTCTGTTTAGTAAATCTGCCATAAAATGGTAAACACAGTTGTCAGTGCTGTATTGCTGTATGGCGCTCTCTTTCTTTTCTGAACTTTATTTGTGGTCTCTCATGTGCCACAGTCTGTGCACAAGAACCTAAACATGAGTTTTAAGATGGATTTAAGAATAATGCTGGTTTGAGTGTATTAAATTAATCTGTTTCTTTATATAGCAGGCCATGAAGTGTATTGCGTATTTTTTCCAGGAAGAACTCTTTAACCCCAATTCCCCATGAAAAACCTAAATACTACTTTTGTTAAATGCCTGGCTTGTGCCATTTAGCTTTTATAGCCTTAAAAGCCATAAAAATAAAATGTATGTGTGTTGATCAATAGCTCCCATTGTTGCTTGTGTTAGTCTGAAGTACTATATCATGAGAAGTAACTGGGGGCCAGATGGGTGGGTAAGTTTCTTTGACATCGGCTCTAACAAAAACTTAGAACTAGCCTGATGGTAGAAATTATACTAAGCCATGAAAAAGCGTTGAAGGTAATGGCAAAAAAACATGTATTTCTCGGAGGAAAAGTTCACGGTGTTTCTGGGTTCCTGCTCCTTCTTGCAGTAGTCTGTAGAGAAGAATTTACATCCCAGAAGAACTGGATATGTGTGCATCTTCTTAATCTCTGAGAGCACTTACTTATAGGCGTCCTTCTCGCAAAAACCCTACTGCATTATGCTTGTGGAACCATTTCATGACACCACAGAGCACAGCCACTGGGCAACAGAAGCGACTGTAACAATCGCCCTTTCACAGAGACTGTTTCGTGATCTAGCAATCATTTACCTTAGGTTCAGGAAGTTCGCATCCTCTATACAGTATATCCCTTTACCACAACCTGTTTGAACTGATATGCAGCAAGGAACAATAATAAGCCTGGTCAGGTGGCAGCTCTTTGGAGAAAGATCTGCATTCTTTTGCAGATCGCAGACTGAATACAAATTGTCAGTGTTGCCAAAAAAAAACCGCAAATGTCATCTTGGGGTACAGAAGTTGGAACACAGCCTGCAAGGTATATGAAGTAATGCTTCCATTCTGCACAGCACTGATAAGACTGCTGCTGCAGTAGCCTCACCTACTGCCTTTGGCTTGGGGCACAGCATTTCAAGGAAAAGGCAGATCAGCTGGAAAGTGCCCAAAAGAGAAGGATCAGAGGTCTTGAAAATACAGTGTTTTGTACTGCGTTATCCAACATAAAGGAGGCTGGATATGGATCTTGGGATGCTGTAAAAAGCCATTGTGGGATAGGAAGGGGAGAAACCTCACACACACACACACACACAATGTATTCCCCAATTCCATTGTAGGTAGAACAAAAAGTAGTGGGCTTCAGTTGTGCCAAGAAGGAGGGATGATAGGTAAGTGGAAAAGATACTGTGATTGTCTAGGTAGAGGAATTCATTGCATGAGACTTCTGAGAGAGGTTTGGACAAACATGCTGGGAATGACATGTGGTCCCATTTCAAGGCAGAAATGTTGACCTCTCTTTTGTCCCTGGTTTGGTCCAATCTGTAATAGCACAGAAGGTGCCTGAGAAACAGTTTTTTTGTATACATTAAGTAGTTTGAAGTCCCTTTACTGCTTCAGGAATCATGACTTGGGAAGTCTAGGTACACAGTCTAAGTATGTGTGGCTTTTTCGAATATATTGGCTGAACGTGAGAGGGGTGTCAGAGATGACTGAAAGCATTGGCTCTGCCTTAATGTACGGCACCTGGGAAGCACTGGTTTACAGTGTATCTCATTATATTGGCCAGATAATGTGCTATTCATCTCAACAGTTGACACTTTTTGGTGAGGTGACATTCTTGAACATGTTCCAAGGAAACAAGGAAGCAGAGCATGTGAAACACACTAAAATAAGCATGATAATAGATGAAATAAGCACCTGTGCTGGGCACATCTGTGCTATAGTGCTGTGGAACAAACCCTCTTCTGTCTGGTTATCTTCTTTTTTCTGATGTTTGAGTTCAGTGTTCAGTCCTTGAAACAATGGTTTGTTTTGTACTGATGGAATTTAACTCTCCTCAGAAGGCGTTATGCCCTTTATATGATCAAGGAGGAAATTGCTGATACTTCCATACTTTCCAAATACTACAAAATACTAGTTACAAATACGAATTACAATTTCTCTCTGCAGAGAGTGAGAATACTATTTGGAAGACAACCACGTGCTAAGAATGGCTTTCAAAACGACTGAGTTTCATTAGGGGGGGGGAATGTCCTTTAGTTCCAAGTAAAACGTCCTTAGTTGTAGTTCTCGTTCCTCCCTGCTTGGGGTATTTTGGCCAGGGTGTGATTGCCACTCGTACAAATTCTGTCAAATAATTCCTGTGAATTGGGAACCAAAGCAGCAGTCTGCACTCTCCCACAGCTGGGCTACTACCTGTGCAGGCAGGAGGGTGTGCGCTCATTGAGGTCGCTCTGAGGGCTCCCAGGGGGGCTGATCTGTGGAGTAAAGAAGGTAATGTTTCTAGATCTAATGGTACTGTTAGGAATGTAATTGGCAGAGCCAGGCCCAGAACTTGGAAGCAGGTTTAGTTCATGTTCTCCTCTCGGATGCCAGTTAGTGAAGATTTATAATGCGTCTCGTTTTGTCTTGTCACATACTGCTGAGTCATGTTTGCTTGGAAGAATTTTAAGTTGGTCCTTCCTCCTCAAAATCCAAGGCTTATTTTTGCCTTCATCGCACTCCTCAAAGGCTTTTCTTCCTCCTTGTCAACAAGCCATCTTCAGTCCTTTCCCTTTGTAGCACATTAGTTCTTCCAGTTGGTTCTTCCGAGGCATTGCCTTGTGAAACTGAATTCTCCATGGTGCCCCTGTCAAAGGAGGAACAAAACTTGAGTGAGTTATGTCTGTAGCAAAAGACAAAACACTGAATCATGAGCTGTGAGTCTGGGATGCTCCTGACTGTCATTCTGAAGGTCCATGTTTGTCCTGTCAGACCACACCACAAACACATGTTGAGGGAGTCTCCCCCGCCCCTTGAAGAGTGCTAACAGACTAAAAAAAGGTGCTTTAAAGAGACCTGGTTTGAGTTGAATGCTTTGGCCAAAAGCAATGTAGTTGTCCTTTTCTGAAATTGTGTTTTTTAAAGTCGTGGTGACTTTTTCTACTTTCTGTAGCTTTTTCCCAAATGTTAGGTATGAGTAAGTCCATGTAGTAGCGTAACATGTGTTCTTATAGCAGAAAGAAATAGTTCAGAGGATTCTTTGGAAACAAGGCCTTTGGCACTGCATGTTGCAGGCTTAGTAATGACTTGCATGCCTAACCTTGATAAAGTTATCTGCGTGTTGGGGCAACTGGTTAATAGGTGATAGAACAAGTGATGTCTGGGGTGATTAATGGCACTGGAAGGAAATGATATCATAAGGGTCCACTTGTGACATGCCACGCCTGCCCCATTGGCAGCCACAGCACTGCAGTCCTTTCTCCCTGCCACTCAGAAATTACTCTTGTGGTTACAGGAACTGGTGTAATGACTAGGCTTATTCCTTATCTTGTCAGCCTGGTTTTGCTACAAGCATGGAAGGTGTCTTCAGTTGTATAGGTGGGCCACGAAACACTGCCTGTTTCAGCAATATGCTGTATTTTAGTGAGTCCAGCAGTGACCACTTAAGCCTGATTGGGTGTGTTGTTTCATAAACGTGTGTGTTTCAATGCGAATCTTGGTTATTTCCTTGTAGTCAAAAAACAAACCACAGAGATGAATGTGAACACTGATAGCTGTTGCTCTTTAGCTCTATCTGCATGTCATACAGCTGCATGTAGATGCTTCTGTGTTCAGGAACATGCTGTTTCTTTGTATTACAAAGCCTCAGTTCAGGAGACTTTAGAGGCTGAGGATCCAGTCCTCTCTGCCTGCTGTCACTGGAGTCTAGTACCGGTGCAGCCAGCATGGGCTTTCCTTGCTGCCATTTGAAGGTTGAGAGGGTAGCACAGGGTAATGTTGAGGGTACTCCCTCACAAGTTCATCAGTATGTTTTGTTTCACAGCAGAGGTCCTAACTGCTCAGAGGTGTTTTGGTTGACAGGCCAGCTGACGAGCGTGAGGCCAGCTAAATAGACCTGAACCTGGCCAGCCGGGACCTGAATGATGGTTGTAGCAGATGCTTAGAGAAAGTATGAAGCACAAAGCAAATGTGCTCACCTTCCTCTTGGCAGACCCTCTTGCCTTCTGTCAGTTACTGGTTTGCACACTCTGGTGGCAGCAGTTGTGTCCATGGTACCATGTTTAATAGCCACAGGTGGATCTGCTCCACATAAACCTTTTAATGCATTTTTTGAACTCACTTTCATTCCTGACATCACAGGAACGTAAGGAGGCTATCAGAGCATGTTAGCTATTCTCTAGTTTTCCTCTGAGTAAAACATGAGCAAATAAAAAGTTGCTTCTGCTGTGTTGTGGGTTTTTTGTTGTTTCTGTGTTGTTTTTTTTAACTGTAAAAGAATAAGCGTTACTTATTTTTAAGCATATGTATACATGTTCATTTTACTAAAACACCCTGGCTCTTGACCAATTAAAAAAAAAATAAAAATCAGTCTAGATGTTGTAAGAAGTTCAGAAGTCAAAAGTTCTCCCCAAAGAGAAAAGTCTTTCCTGCTAAAAATAAAAAAGCTTGCAAAAGAGGGAGGAGGAGGAGGAACTAACTAAAAGCTGGGTACAGTTTAGGAGTCATCTTCTAACTTCATCTAGTGCATGCTAATCTATGACTTAAAACCAACAGTAGAGGGTTTTGTGGAATCCTTGTAATTGAAGAGGAGAGTGTCCAGGTCCGTATTTGCTGCCTGACCAGGGTAAGTGGTAACATGGCAGAGGAGCGCTCTCCAAAAGTGAAGTACAGAATCAATACTGCAGTAGTAACAGAAGCACTGCTTCTGTAGCATTCATGCCAAATGTACAATTAATTTTCAAATGAAATCTGTACCCATCTTTTGTCTCATATTGAGAACATTGAATTTTTCTGGTCTTTTTTGTTGGTTTTCAGTTAACATTGCCCTTCTGCAGTTTGAAGTATAGCTTTAAGAGTTGCTTCAACTCAGCATTCTTTCGCACTGTTGTCTAACTTAGATTTTCTTTGCCAGTCTTCAGGCACAGCCTTGCATGCACTCAGACCAGCCTCATGGTTTTAGAGTTACTGTGCTGTCTGGCACAGATTCATGCCAATAACATGTTGACTCATGATGTTTCCAATTACATGTGGCTTTAACGTTAGTGTGCTGTGAGATAGTCTGGTTAAACCACATTATCGGAGACTCTTTACAAGGCCCCCTGGTACGATAGAGTTGTGTGCGAAGCTCAGCCTTCAGATATGCTATATTCCTAGCTGGAGGGGTGAGAAGAGGAGGATAGAGGGAGCTTGTTCTGAGGTTGCCTGTGGTGCTGCTCTTGTTTTGCTGACAAAGAGGGAGCTTAATTCACTGGAGCTGTCAATCTGTTAGTTTTCAAGCACTGAAAGAAAACTCCTGTGAATGTGTATGTGAGTGTATGTGAGGGAGGAAAGGGAAAAAGAAAATAAGCAAGTCTATTATTTTGGTGAAAGGGTGACGGTAGGAAAAAAAAATGCTACTTGTAGTTGCTGACCTGCACCCTGTATCTGGCAGAAAAGGGAAGAGCATGAGTAAAAGGGAAGAAGTATTGTTGCCGGCACATTGGGTTGGAGCACCATGTGCAATGCAAAGATTGGGTGATGATAAAATTGAGCAGCAGCCTTTGTCACTCAGTAGAAGTTTTCTTTTCCAAAACTGCCACCTTTTAAAGCTGGCTTAATCTATGGGGAGAAAATGGTTTGTGCTATGCCTTTAGCTGTTCCGGGTTGCATGGACTGCAAGTGGGAGCTGGGCCTGTGGGAGGAAGAGAGGTCTATTTGCCAGTGGACAAACGCTGGATGGGATTATATTTTTGACATTGGGGCTTGACATTGTGGTATAATTTTTCCTTCTGTCTCAAGGAATAGGTCAAAGTCCAGGGACTCTATCCAGGCTGGAGTGAATTTTGAAGAGTGTAGGGTATATTTTTTTTACCTTTTTCCTGGCCTGTATAGAACCAAAATTTTAGCACACTTTGAAGAATGGAAAGTACAGGCTTGCTGCTAGATAGGAGGTTGAAGCTCCATTTTCTTTTTCTCTTTCTGATGTTATTTTAGGCCCTCAGTTCTCAGCATCTGGGACAATTTGTGCTTTGAATTTTGTTCTATTCATAATTCAGTAGAGTGAAAAATCTTTGGTCATAGACATCCCCAAGTTTAAATTGCTTTTGTTTGGGGCTAACTTTGGTGCAAGAACTCTCTAGCTAGTTTCCCTTCTGATTCCTTTGTTAGTGCAATGTGATCGCAGCTTTACTCTTTATGTATGCTATAGGGCATTGATCTTCATCATTTTTGTTGCTTCCTAGTGATGGATTGCCTATTTTAAAATGGCGTTGCATCTCAAGGTGGAGCTTTCTGGTGGATCAGAACTTGCTGTTTGGCGGTAAAAACAGTGGCTCTTACTATAGTCTGGTCTAAATGTAATTTAAAGCCTCTCTTGGTTATCTTTTCCTTACAGGATATTATAGGATGTTACTGGTTCTGGGTACTGTAATCAAACCACGTGAATATTTAGCATACAAGTTCGTGTCTCCCTGAGGAGGCTCTGGAGAGCAGAGAAGGCTTTACTTGATTGATGCTGGTCAGCTGCTGTGTTTTAATTGTGAATGTTTTTAAGAGACTGGTGGGATCTAAGTGCTCATTTGAGTCAACTAGGGGTCTGACATTTGGAGCCCAAAATGACGCTGTAAGGAGCCAGAAGGGATTGAATGAGAAAGGCATAGGGTTGGGGGAGGTGGGGGGGTGTCTTTTTTCTCTTAAGAAAGATGAACTCAGGTGCATGGTAGAGATATGATTGCAGCAGACTTATCATTTCCATGTATACTGTGCTGACCACCAGCTTCTTTAGCAAAACTTTTTTTCTCAGTTTTATGTTTCTGTGTTAAGCAGTTTCCTGATCAGCGTAGTGCTGCATCTTGGCTCACAATAGGTATTGTTTGGGTGGGGGTTGGCACAGTATTTTTGTGCTGTGATTTGATTTCTCATTTGTCTTGAATAATCTATTAAAATGTAATGCTTAATCCCATTTCTTTTTGGCACGTTTTCCTCTAGTGTTGTTGCAGTGGGAATGAGAACAGTGTAGTTCTGTTTGCAAGAGATCACTGAAGAAAAATGGTGTTTTGGGGTGTTTCTTTTGTCTTTGGCTATAGAACAGAGAGAACAGCCACGCTAGAGGCAGAGTAGGTTGAACCTTCAATCTCATATGCTGTTTGTACGTTAACAAATAACTTCCCTGATTTTCCCTTGTTCCTAGTTTCTCCTGTTTGCCATTGTGAAAAGGTCTGTAGAACCAGACAGGAGAGCTTTCTTGAAACAGGAAACCACAGAATACACGTGTAGAGTATTTGCTGCAGTTAATGTGTATTTTTAAAGTTACTTTTCTTTCATAATCTGTCAGCTTTGGTACCAGTAGACTGTGGAAAAGCGTGTTTCCTCCCTGCCCCGTACCCCAAATTACACTAACTGCAATTAGGAGACCTTAATTAAAATGCTTGGTTCATAGCTTGGGCAAAGAATTTGGACACAGTGTCATTTATTCTAAGGCAGCTTTACCACAGATTTCATCTGGGGCAAAGTTGTTTCCTGATATGCGGGATCAAGATCTCTAAATCTGTTGTTCTGTAGACGAGTTAGATGGGGGTCGAGTTCTTTGTACTAGTGCTTATTCCTAAAACAGTAATCCTTGCATATTAATTAGGCTGAGATTCTTAAAAGCTCCTACTTGTTAAGGTGCTGAGTTTTCTTGACCTTGGTGAGAGCTGAACATGTTTGCAGGCCTTGGCCTAATCCAACTCCTTCTGAAGCTGTTGGAAATCTCTGTAGTTGGATTCCTTGGGAACTGGATACACCTGGTGTTCAGATTTTTTTTTTTTTTTTTTATTGGAAAGCCGGAAAAAAGGGGGTGGAA
>VZTL01073429.1:18147-37242 GCA_013400535.1 Scopus umbretta | reverse complement strand
TTGAATCCCCCTGTGTTTAGGTTTTTTTTTTTTTTTTTTTTAATGGAAAGCCTGAAAGACAGGGATGGAAATTGCATTTGTTCACGGTGGCACAAGTTCGGTGGCAAACCTCAGACCAACACACGGACTTCTTTTGCTGGTTTGTTCTTGCTTTGTTGCACTGTAACTACTGAGAGCAGGCACTTAAAAGATGTAATGGCTTGATAACAATGATTGATAGCCAAGAATCAAAAGCATGGTAGGTAGTAATTAAAACATGCAACCACGATGTCACTGAAAGTGCTGCGAATGCCTACTTGGCCCAGGGAAGTATCCGGTAGCGTAATCTGAAATGTTTTTGTGGGACCAAGTATAGTATTTGAGTTTCCTGTTACTTGCTAGTGCTGCTGCCACCTCTTCTTATGTTGACTGATATGTGGGTGTGAAAGCTCCCTGTAAGAATAGATTTTTAGCAGACTTGCTGCTGCTGGTAGTGAAACCTGAAACACAAAATGTTTTGTTCTGGGAAATGCATGTGGTCCGCGTAAAATCCCCCTGTTCCCTCTCCCATTAAATAGAAGTAGATTGCTGGTTGCGTGGGGCTGATCCAGGCAGAATGGAGCAGCCTAGGAGTGCTGCTAACATTACAGTAAAGGAAGGCTTGTGCTGGAGAATGTTTATGGTTAAATATTTTTCAGTCTTTAAAGCAGTAATGTCTGTGTGGGGGTGTTTTCAGCAGCCACTTTGGCTTTGAGGGGATAATTATTGGAGCCTTTATAAGAACAGGGATGAAGGTTCTCTTTCAGTAAAACTTGACCTCCTTTTGATGAAATAAAAACTCTTAGAGGGTTAACCCCCCCCCATGTCTTTGATTGTGAAAATTCTTTCCCTGGCTTTTTCCCTCCCCTCTAACACTTCAGGAAATTAAATTGTTTATGCAAAATGTCTGATGTCGGTGTTGGATACCTACACTCGCTCAGGAACTCTGAGGCATTCCTGCAAGGCCAATCCCAAAGCACCTGAGAGGTGACTCTTTCCTGCTGTACTGTAAATGTATAGCTTGACTAGGAGGGGTTTTTGAAGCATGCTGCTCAGACAGCTTTGAAATATGAGTAAAGTCTTGGGTATACATAGATGAGGTGCAAAAAATTGAAATGTGTTTAAATCTTGATGTCTTCCATGTATTCACTGGGGCGGGGGTTGTACAGGAAGTTTCCAAATCAAGGAATACTCTCTGATCCGAGAGAGAGAATAGAGAAGAGTCTCTTGAATCAGGCATTGGCCTGGCAGGCAAAATAGGGTTGGCTTTTGGTTCTGTAGTAGGTTTCATTGTAACTTAAGGAAATTGGTGAATTTCCCAATGTAATACTTTTTCTACCTGTCAAATGCAGAAATAATAAAAGCCTGTCACAATGCTGTTGTATGGCTGAACTGCCTGCAAATTGCTCATCGATCATTGGATCTCAGAGCCAAAGTGTTTATTCATTTATATTCATCAGCAGCTGTTAATGCACATCTATCTACTCCAAAGCATGGTTCAAAATGAAAAACTCAAGTTGTTAAAATTTGGGTGCTCCTCAAATATATGCTCCTCCTACAAAAGAAATCAGTGAAACCAGTTGTTGAGAACCCAACATGTTTTAAGAATTTTAGCTGTCTCTTAACTGCTGTTCTCTCTGAGACTTATTTAACTAGTAAATGTTGTCGGTTTATCATATACAGAGTAAATGATTACTCAGCTTTTGCCAAGCTAAGATTTCATCATCTTGCATTGACTTTCCTAATTTGGTCATTTTAATTTGTGGTGAAAATGCAGCTATAGTTTGAAAAGCAAAGAGGAGAGAAGGATCCTGGAGGCCATGTAACAATCCAATCCAGAAGAGGCAGTGATAGTGATAATGGTTGTTTCCTTGCTTATGTTTTTCTCTGCTTCTTGTGTGGGTGCCTGAGTTCCAAGAATGCCCTTGTAACCCTGTAGATAAACCAGAGCAAGTAGTTGCCATTTTCCAAGTGCACACAAAACCTGATGAAATACAAGAAAATGAAAACTCTGGAAGCTACAAATAAATTTGAGCTTGAGCCTAAGCCTGCTGAGGCTAATGGGAGGGGTTTTTTAGTGATAAAACAGTTTATCTAATAGGGGAACTTTGGGGGGGGGGGGGAAAAAAAAACCACCCAAAAGGCAAGNAGTCTTTTATTCTTGTAGCAGCTTATCAAAGAAGGTGCTATGTAACTTGCTGATCTAGCTGTGAACTAAAAAAAAAAAAAAAGGCTCCTCGGAAGTGATTCATTTTTCTTTCACATCTGCAGGTTGTTTACTGGGACTGGCTCTTCAGGAAGTCTTTACTCCTTTGTGTTTATTATACACAATTTTACTTGTAATAAACATCTGAAAGACTTGAATGATTGGCTGGCTGAGGCTTGTATCAGAAGTGGGGAGCAGCTTGGTTTTGTCATGCTTATTTAAAAATTGAAAGATCAGGTATGCTCTGCAGCCTTTTTTCTAAAGGAAGCTGCTGTTCACCATTGTACCAAGAAACTATTTTTTTCCCCTCTAAACGAGGTGCAGGATCTCCTAGGAGATTTTAGGACTGCATATTTATTTTCTGAAAAATAGAATTATTTGATGTGTCTTCTGAAACGATGCTTGAGAAATAGCAGAATACCTCTTTCAAGTGATTGATCAGCAGCGTGGGCAGTGTTTTGGTCTTCCTTTGCAGGTGAGGATGTGGCTGTGAACCACTGGCCAGATCACATCCTAGAAGTGAAAGTGGAGGAGTGTAATCTAAACACTGCCAAGTGAAAACCAGGGGGGCAGTTAATTTGCTTTAAATGAAGCTTAGTAATTTAAGGTGGGCTCCGTTTGCTCTGTTTATGTCGTCTCATCTACAGGACTGAAAACACTATGTCTGCAGAACAGTGTGTGTGCAGTTAATCTCTCTGTTTATGTGAAAGTTTCAAGGAGTGGTCTCAATCACAGGAAAGGAAAAAAAAAATGCCCAAAACAGGATGAAGGCTTTTTGGACTACAGTGCCCTGTACCTCCTCTCCTGGTTGCTTTTCAAATGGACAGCTGTGAGACACATCTAGGAAAGACGACAGATGTGGTGATCAGAGCAGGCTGCCTGCTGTGTGGTGCTCTGGGGTGGTGTGAGCACCTTTCCCAATCTGAGGCAAGGGTCATTGCATGTACTTAAGTCGGGGTGCTGTTCTGCTCCTTCTCAAGGAAGTCCGTGTTGTTGAATTGTCCTGCTGTGCAAAAGACTATTTTCTTTTTACTATGATTTTCTGGATTACTTGTGGCCTAGTAGTAGCTTCTTTCCCTGATGTCATGCATTTGGTTTCAGGAGATCCTTATTGGTGTTCTCATTGTATGCTCAGACTGATAGTTTCTCAAAGATTTCCCATGCTCTTGACCTGTTGGAGGTTGCCTTTCTGCTCTCTCTTGCCTTTCTAAGGTGTGGTTTTCTGGTGATATGTGTTTGTTGTGTGGTGTTCCCTCTCCGTCCCCCTCCAATGGGAGAAGGCTTTAATGTGGTCTTTTCCTTTTGGATTTGGAAATCCTTTGGAAGGATTTCTGTATGGTCCCACTTGCTTTAAAGAAATAATGTTAAGCAAAGCTGTGACTGCTTTGTCCATTAGGCAGGTATGTGGTAAGTGGTAAAGGGCTGTTGGAGTAGTTCTCATTCTCAGTGGAGAACTTGGTGATGGTACTAGCCCAGGATGGCTAATCCAACTGTCATCTTGAGCATAAGCACAGAAGCTATGAAATTCAGGATTGTTGCTATGTGAGTGCAAGTTCATGGCAGACTGCCCATAATGATCACTAGCATCCAAAAGCTCACGGTGGATTTTCTTAGGTATGAAAGATGCGACAGTCCGTAGCAGGTGCTTTTTTCTTTCCTCCTGAGGTACCATGCTTTGGAGGATAGAAAGGGCAAGACCACACCTGCTACCTTGTCTTGTATCACTGGAGTAAAATTGTAGCTGGGATGGTTGCAGTACCCTCCCAGGCAAGGGCTGGGAAGGCTGAGGACTCTTTAGCCCAGTGTCTTTGGGTCCCTGAATGAGCAGATGCTGTGTTCAAGGTTTCTAATAACAGCAAATGAAGGCAGTGGGTGCTTCAGGATGAACATGGAAGGACTGAAGAAGAGACATTCTTTCCACACAATATTGGTGTAGGACAGGTGGGTCTTTTGGAGTGCGATGCAGAAGTGGCCAGGATAACTGTTGAGCTTGAGCCTCTGGGATGCAGCCAGTGGAAGCCTTACTGCTTCAATGAGTATTTAAGTGAGAGAGCAGTGAGGTGGGTGGGAAGGTAAAGAGCATCAGCTGAAATTCTGAGGGCCAGTGTGAGAAGCAGAGGTTACAGTCCTAGCCTCCTGTCTCTGGGATGTGTTCTGATTGAGGCATTGATGGGACTCAGTCTATCTTCGAAGATTATTAGTTTTGAAACACATTTTATAGGAAACCTCTACGTTGAAAAATTGAGTTCTAACTTTAGCTCTTTAAAAACACTTTTGTATCTGGGCTTATGGAACAAATAAAAACTTAAGCTGTAAAGGAGAACTTCCAGAGGAACAGCTTGACTACTTTAGAATAGTGCTCTGTAGCTTCAATTATGTAATGGTGTCAGTTCTTGGAAAAATCTGCAAAGCTAGTTATTCAAGAACACCTTGGTAATCTTCTCTGTGACTTAATTACTGGGAAGTAACTGTCATCTGTTCCATGTTTATGTAAAAGGTATATAGCAAGTGGAAGAGTTGATGGATAGAATACAACTGTTCATATGATCCTAATGTGTGCGTGTGGGAGTAGTTTCCCAAGTAAGGCTCATTTCCAGACAAGTCCAGTTAATCTCTATGTACCAGTATTAAATGACTTACAGTGATTTTGCTTTTACTGTTAAGGAATCAACAACAGAGAAAGATAGCTGTTACCCAAGGTAAAGCAGCATGCCACTGTAATGCTTTTGCTTGACTGGCTATTTTGATAAGGACCTACAATGAGTGGTCACAAAAATCAGAGGATTTAGCATATAGTTCTACCTTATGAAAAAAGTTTGAGTAAAAGCTGCTTGGTTCTAGTGGGATCTTACCTAGGATAGAAGCCTGCAGTGTTAATGTTACAGCTGTCTGATACAAGAGCAGACCTGTGCCTTACATCTCAAGGGGCAGCACCTTACAAAGAAGAGCTCACGCAGCTCCTCTGCAAAACCCAGAAAAGAGGTAAGAAACAGCAGCATTGTGTGAAGTGGTTGTAATGGCAAACTTCATCAACAGCTTCTATTGCCCATATTCTCCTAGCATGTTCATGATCAGTGTAGGTGTTTGGTGCTCAACCATGCCATGCCTGCTTACACTACTAGAAAGGTGCACGACCAGTGATCTTTGGCTTGGTGTCATTAAATTACAGCACAAGAACTGTATGTGGCTGTAGGTGGATAAAGACATTAGATAATGCATCTTGAGCAATCTTAGCACCAAGGCAGTGGTAAAATTTGAGGAAGAAATGGGAAGAAACTTGATCTTTGATACTGTGTTCTCTCTGCAGTTCTCTCTTGTGTATGGGTAGAGGGAGGAGTTTAATGGCAAGCTTGGCATGCAGGTTAATAGTTTAAATAGTTTATTGTTAGGTAGGATGCAAGACTCTGGGTTAGTGCCTTACAGTGAAATGTTTTACAGACAAATACTTGAAAAAGAGAAAACTTTTGCTTTTAATGATACTAAAATTTTGTTTTGTTTTCACATAAGGGCTTTTTCATTCTTTCTCAGTTCATAACCTTAAATGGCCAAAAATGCAGTTTTAGATTTTTTTTTTTCCTTTTCATTTCCTAATTGTTTGTCTGTAGGCTTTTTTTTTTTCTCTTCCCTAGTGATGTGAGTAGAGAAGTTATTCTTCAGCAGGGAAAGTTTTCCTGAAAAAGTGTAGGCATGACCTTACTAGGATTTTTCTAAGGAGAACACGACAATGTGAAAACAGTGGTATAAAATCATAATGAAATGGTCTGTTATCTTTCCAGCATCACTTCTGTCTGAATACCCTGAAGTAAGACAAGGATATAAATAAAGCTGTAGTGTACCTCTGTAAGCAGGGTCTGTGGTTTAAAAGTGCCCTGGGGCACGTAGCTGCTGTTGTAAACTCCATCTGAAATGAGTAATTGGAACTGTAGTTATGTCTGACCAATACGCAGGCCAGTGCTTTTTGTTAGTTAAAAAAACCTTGCACTTGAGTAGTTTACACGGAGACTAGTCTTCTCTTGAAGCCAGGCCTTGAGAGAGGATTCTGCTGCAAAATCAAGGCTGGCCTTGATGCTGTTAGACTGACATTGATGGGCTGTTGGTTAGCTGTGCCTTGCGGAGGGTGCTGCGTGGTCTGCGGCCTTGCAGGTCTGAGAGCTGTCTGTGGGATTGGGGTGACGTTTGTCTGGTGTCCGCCTTGGGGCGACGGTATGGAGACATGCAGGCCAGGCTGGAGGAAGACTTATTTTACATGGTGGATGATAACCCATAATTCAGATGGAGGAAAAAAATGTAGGTGCTCAAATTAGTCTTGAAAAAAAAGAATTATTATTCTGGCAATTTTCTTGCTTTTATCTGGAAAGTAATTAGAGAAAATAATTAGGGGTGATATAGTGTTTCATTGAGATGTAAGGGTGTAGTCCAAATAAGATAATGACAGTTTATGGCCTCTTAGAGTGCAACTTCTGCAAGGTTTTGATTATCGTTTTATAACCATCAAAACTTTATTGCTCGGGAGGACTGGGAAGGTTTTGAAGAGGAACATTTTTGCTAAATGGGAATAGTGTCTGCCCTTAAGGTGGTGTCTGTGTATCTTGCAGTTTACTGTGGCACCTTGGACTGTGTGCTGACCAAGCATGAAACCCTGCAAGTCCAAGTAAGCAGATGATACCCACCCAGTGCGAGGGTGAAGTCAGGGACGCCGGGCAACTGCGTGCGAGGGGGTCATGTAACAGCTGGGTGTGGAGCAGCCTCCTATCTGTGTGAAACACGCCTGGCTGCAGGGGTCTGATGTGCAAAGAGCTGTGAAAAAGACTTCTTGGGATAAGAAATCCTGCTGTTGCAGATGGATGTGCTAGTCGGGTGTAAAGGCTGACACTTGGCCACGGATTTTCTTTTGCATTTGCAAACAACAATTAATGAAAATATTCTGAGCAAATATTATTTTTATTTACTAAAAGATTGAGGTAAATGTAGACATTTCACTGTATGTAACATCACAATAGTATTACATGGTTCAGTCATTTTCATTAACTGTTATTTGATATCTCTTGTCTTAAGTGACAGTGAATGGGACGAACAAAAATAACTTTCTTCAGCAGGTGTAGTTCAAGGATCCGTTTAAGACATCCAGAATTTTCAAAATGCTTTGAAGCTATCATTTAATGTGGATTTTCTCCTATGTCTAATGATTCTTCAAGTCCTGGTACATATTTCAGATTTACAGCAATTTGAAAGTTGTAACCTTTCTACAGGTCCCTCTGTTTCATGCTGATTGTATCTCCAATTAACCTGTGATGTAATTCTGGTCATATCTTTGAGCTGATCCTGCATATGACATCCCCCATTCAAAGGGGAAAGCCCGAAAGAGAGAACATGGGGAGTTAGCTAGCAGTGTGCACCTGATGATGGGCAATGAGGAAGGCAACCTGAAACAGCAGAGGAGTCATCAGCTTCTCCTTGCCTTGTGTTGTGCTGTTGTCTATAGGCTTGAGATCCCAGCGTGTGGTATGGCATCATCTCCACAGTTCTTATCTCTTATGTCTACAAACAAAAGAAGTGAGCGAGAGAAAATGAGTGCACTTGTCCAAGGGAGATTTGTTCTGTGATCATGTTTAATCAAACATGTAATCAACATTTAAGCAAACATTTAATAAACTGCTTGCATTTTTCCTTCTAATTAGTTGCTGCCAATTATTGGGATTGAAGATTGAGTTTCAGGGCGGAGCCAGACAAAAATAACCCAGAGGAAAGCAACTAGCTGCTACTGTGCCTGTGTCTGCTTTTCCAGCTCCTACTCAAAAGCTGGATCAGCTGTATACATCCACCTCCTTAGCAATGATAAGGACAATGGTAATTTGGTAGATCAGAATAGAAATTTAGCTTTTTATTTTTCCCTTTATGAGGTATTTAGGTTATCTTATAAACTCATCAGTGTGTTGTGATCACACCAGTGCTGTAATGGGGAGGGGCAGGTACCAGAGAATCTAGGTAAGTCTATAAAGAGAAACAAATATATAAGATGCAGCTGAACTGTTGGCTTTTTTTCTGAGAGGGAGAACAAGGCTGTGAGTAACAGAGCTTTGGTATGATGGTATGATTTAGCTTGTTGAGGCAGCTTCTAGAAAAATCTCAGGAGGCCCAAGAAATCGTCCAGTCCTTCAGTTATGCAGTATAGCACACCTCCCAGCCGATCCGAATCTGGGCTGCAATGGAGTCTGGTTAGAAAATGTAATAGCATTTTGGGGGTTGTATATCAGCTCCTGTGTGCCCTGGCCAAATTTGGGAAAGCTGTAGTCTTAGAACACATGTGCTCAGTCACTGATGGAAATGATGGGTGTAACAGCTGCAGTCTAGGATAAGTTATGAAAAAAACAAGGGCAGGATTAACTAGAGCGCCCTGTGTGTGGGTGTACCCCAGTGTGTCTATGTGAGAGAGATGAGCAGCACGATGTGCGATGGAAGGTTGGGGGTGCTGTGGGTGTTGGCCGAAGGCAGAGCTCTGAAGGAGACCTTTTGGGCAAAGTACTGCCGTTAGAAGGGCTGAAGCTGATCGGAAAAAATTGTTCAGTTCAGAGAGATGGGATGCTCTAAATTTCTTGTAAGCAAACAAGATACACGTTGAAGAACTACTCTCTTTGTCATTCACTTTACCTTATGGAGGGATGCACGTTTTGTCTACCAGCTTGGATAAAAAACAGTCTGTAGTTGTATTTTATGATTTATAAAAGTTTTCTTTTTTTCTTCTTACTGCATTGTAAACAATCCACTAAATCCAACAAGAAAATGGGTGTTCTGGTAGACCTATACATATGCTACTGCTTAAAGCAAGCCGCCTATGGACTGGAAGAAATAGGGAGAATTTTAATCTTTCTTTAACAGCAGACTTCAGTGTAGTATAGAGCAGATAAAATGCCTGATAAAATAGATCTGTTTGTAACGCGTATGTAGATGCACTTCCCTGAAGTGGTCTAGACACCAGGACAGAGAATTTTCACCAGCTAGGGTGGATATTTCTCGGAGATAGCGTTTTGCCCTTTTCAGGTGCAGAAACTATCATGAGTGATGGAGACTTTTTGTCTCGTTGGCTGATCTCTGCTCCAGCTTCAAGTTTGTGCTTTCTGACCTCAGCTGATCCTATGCATAACTATCCTATGTCCATCCCTGCCCAAAGCTTTTGGTGTATTTCCATGAATCTTCATGACCTACATTGCCTTGATAGTAAAAGGTTGGCAGCAGTACCTTTTTCTGTGTGTTGGATTTCCAGCTTCTCAAACTGCAGCCCCATCTAACAAGACCAAAGGAAAACTATTCTTATCTGAACCTTTTGGTAAGGTTTTCGCCCAGGTTGGAGGGTGGGTTGGTTTTTTTGTTGTTGTTTTTTGGTTGGTTGGTTGGCTTTGGGTTTTTTTGTTTCCCGCCCCC
Organism: Scopus umbretta; assembly: GCA_013400535.1. Classification (NCBI taxonomy): domain Eukaryota; kingdom Metazoa; phylum Chordata; class Aves; order Pelecaniformes; family Scopidae; genus Scopus; species Scopus umbretta. Next base: position 27,599 of record VZTL01073429.1, on the reverse strand, counting down.
TTCCAAATGTTCACATCAGCTATTAATATTATCCTGTATTAAAAAAAAAATATATATAAATTTGCTGTCTCTCCAGTTAGATCCTTTTTTCTTATAAATAGGACCATACTCAAATATTGCGTGTTGCAGACGTGTTATTTGATTTCCAGGATCATGTGTAATTTGTGCAGATCACCAAGATGATTCCCTGCAGCACTGTTCAAATGCTCTATCTTGTTGCTTATCAGCGAACTTGGCCACATGTCAATAAATGGAATATTTTCAAACAGTATGATCATCAGTTCCTGCAAGCCAAGCTTTCGCTTTATTGCAAGTCTCTCTAATGAGGCTTCCAAATAAAGTCAAGTAATTTTTCTTTGATCTATGTTATTGGTATTGGCATCTGAATCTGTTCAAAAGGAAAAAAGCAATCCAGGTCATATTTATTTAATCTGTACCATGTATTTTCTGGTGAACATCTTTTTCTTCTCAGATAGGGTACTAAGCTGCAGAATTGCACTTTTTAGATTTCAAGTACTTTTCTGTTTTCATTTGGCATTGTTCATACAGTGTTTGGGGGGAGCTGCATAGCGAAATAAAGGTGAAACCCAGTTTCAAATTATACTGGAACTGCTTTTAGGCAGCTCTTTATTTGGGGCTTAACCAGCCAGTCCTCTTTAAAATAACAGCTGCATTCCTAAGTGCCCCAAAGTAAAGGCTGAAGCTTGAAATGCATCTCAAAGGGAACAAACAAAACAGAGGAACTGACTGGATGAGTTATATGAGTCTAAACTGATGAAGTGTTTGAGGGGAAAAAGGATTTCTAGGAACATCTCCTGGATGTCCTTTTAACCTGATGAAAGATTGGATTGGTATCTGTGATGGTGTGTATAGCTGGCCACAGTAACTTCTCGGCATAGGCTCTTGTCGTCAGTTATGTCTATGAATCTATGACTGACTCTGGTTCCATAAATGAATAGGAAAATTTATTCCTTGCATATGCAAACAATGGTCACTTGGTGAGCGTAGGAGACAAGAAATCACAAGTGCTCTCAAAGCTAATGAAACTTGAGGGAGACTTGGTGTCTGACTTGTAAGGTGCCAAAACATTAGGGCTATCCCTTATGGGGGAGGGGGAGGGGGCTGTAACTTGCAATCAGGTTTCTTCAGTGAGCAGACGTGTTAACTTTCTTGCATTAACTTTCTGTTGTTTGTATAATGAAGTTTTGCATGAAATAAAAAGCCCCAGACACCTATATATCTTACTTGAAGCCTGGCTGGAGATGAATAAACTCATTTTTGCATGGCAAGTTGCTGAACTTAAATCCGTCTCTAATTTCTGCCAAAAAAATGCCCAGTCTTTTTCAGAGATCCAAGAAGTGGAAAAAAAATTTGTGTATTACACATTTCTCATGCATGTCTCTGTGGGTGTCTGGCCTCTATAAAAAAATCCCAAAAGGTTTATTCGGGGCTCTTTGCCAAAGTCTTGGAAAGTTGCAGTGGATGTACAGCATTTGGTTTCAGAGTTAGTGGATTAAAAGCCATTTCTAGATGAAAGCTGGCTTGGCAGACACGCTCTTCTCTCTGTATGCCTCGGTTTTAGCAGAGTGGAGGTGTGCAGGAGACCTGTAGAACCTGCAGTACCAGCTTGGGGCCCAGCACAGCCTCCTCTCACTGTCCATACTGGACTGGTGGTCTTTGTGCAGCATGCTATGTTGAAGATGAGAGCAGCTGAAGCTCCTTTTCAGAATGTTAAGGCAATCCACTAGCGTGCTTTTACTTGTGTAAAAGGCAGGAATCCAGATAAGACTTAGGAAAGTAAATGGAGCACCTGTAGCATGCTGGAGAGAGGTGATGGGGAGGGGTGTGGAAGTGGCAGATTTAACCTATGCACAAGTCTACTTTAAGTACCTTTTTTTTTAATTACTTTATTCTGTTTAAGAAACTCAGTTCTGAGCTTTGATTAGTATGTGAGAATCCAGCGGACAAAGAGCGCTTTTTAGGATGGCTTGCCATACCTATGCCCCTTGTAGAAGGGCGTTTATAGGAAAGAGATTGCCCCCCAGAAACTCTTAATTCATTCTTCAGATTTCAAGGATTATGACAAAACTTCTTCTTTAAAACCTGTGATGTTACAACAAATGCCTCAAAGTGGTCTTAATATGCTGAGCATCAACTTGGTAGGAGACCCACAAGCTCTTTGCAAACCTTCTAGAGACTCGAAGAAGACACGCCGTTTTCTTGAATCGTTTTTTGCTATCAGAGTTGATTTACATTGCTAGAACCCCAGAGTGCTCTGGTAGTTCTCTGGGTCGATAGTATGGGATGCTTTACAAATGCACTGCCTGGAGGGATTATGGTCTAGTTAAGACAAACTGTGGATAATGGTTCTGCTAAACAGTTGTTTCTAATATGGTTTCTTTTTCTGTATGCTTTTGTCAGGTAGCTGTGTGCAAGCTCCAACAAGATAGTTTTAGGTATTTGCCATAGTCACTTTTAACAAAGAGAAGTCCTGAGGGGTCAGATTCTCAGAGGGCAATTGCCAGGCACTTTTAGAAAGTCTGTTTGCTGTAGGTGAAGGTAGGTTGGGCACTCAAAATTATTATTGAGAGACAAAACCAGTTCACCTTTTGTCATCTTCTCTGTTCTTTCACTTTCTTCTTCAAAAAAAGATAATTGCTGTCAATAGTGCTATGCCCATTGTAGATTAGCTTGCCAGATGTGTTACACTTCTTCAATCTGAATTCTTCCTGCCCAAGTAAAACAGGGAGGTATTGGGAAGGTTTATATGGAGGGCATGACATAAATATATTTAATCTGAAGATCCCTCTCTAGATGGCTAGATTTATATCTCACTGTATCTATCTGTGTTTACCTATCTATATATTATCAGCCCAAACCCCTGTATGGTTTCTTTAAGCTTGCTTGGTAGCTGGTAACAATATGCCATACTGGTGAATATTTGTGATTCGTACAGCTTATCTGCAGCAATAGAGAAGAATCATTTGATGCCTAAACCTGATTGATAGTGCTTAAGTCTAAAACCACTACTGAAATGACTTTCTGGGTGTCTTAATGTATGTTGTGATTCTGTATTGTTCAAATGAAGGGAAAAATATATGCTGTCCCTATGTAAACCTCATCTTGCCTTACAAGAGCCCCAGAAACCTTGAATATATTTGATTAACCAAAACATGGGAAGTAGCTGTTTTAACAACTACCAATGTCCCCTTATTACAATTCTGAGAGAAGGCTCTCTATAAAATATGTATGCAGGTTTTACTAGCCTTGGTGTACATAAGTTAAAAATGAAAACACATATTTAACATTAAGTAACTTTATGTTGGGTCACAATGAACAGTAAGGCAGGAGCCTAAAGGAAGCCCCAGAATAAACCAAAGCATTCTTGCATCTGGCTTAAATCTTTTATCTCTGAGAGCTGCTCTCCTAGATGAATATCTGTAGGAGCAACTTGATTTTGTTGGCCTTCCGGTACAGATGTGGGGTGGACCGGTTTCTTCCCCACTTGCCCTGACAGCCTCGCCTATGCTGGAACAAAAAGATCATTCTCTTCTTACCCCTGCTCTGCCCTTCTCGTCCTGTTTTTCCAGTCAGAATGAGCCTACAGTTCAGTCTAGCTTTGACTGTAGTACAAGAAGATACCAGTGAGATAGCTTTAAACAAACCAGTTCAGGGGATTTTGACAGTGAAAAATAAAGTTTGGCTGGAAAACCCAGAAGCTGGCTACATCCTCAGGTGTGTGCTGCAGTGTGCACTAAGCTGTGTGCTGCCACAGTAAAATAGCTCTTAGTACCTGAACTGAGGAGTTTGAAGCTAGGTGAGGCTCCAGTGTCTAGATAGATTTATAGATAGGTAGGCAGAAGCGTAGATGTATGCATTGATTCAACTCTCTATGCATTGCTTCAGCACTTCTTAGTTCGTGTTGCAAAAGATGTGGTCTTTGAAAGTAGGCAGGCAGGCAGGAAGCATGGTTATCTTGTCTGATGCAGGTCAAGGATTTACTGGTAAAGCTCTCTGTTCCAGAACTGATACTGCTCAGAAGCAATGCAGAGGCCAGCATAGTTACAGGTAGAGTTTGGAGGAGTGGCACTGCAGCTAACTTTAGATGCAGTGGTATCTCAGTCTAAGAGAACAGGCATTTGTCTAATACTGTTAGCTAGTTTGGTTTGAGAGCTGTCTGAGCATGAAGTTAGAAAGACCCATGCAAAGGTAGGAGGAGTTCTGCATATCACTGGACAAGCTTACTGAAGGACATCAATATGCAGCTGACATACAGTATAAACGTAAAGCTGAATCAGTCTGTCACTGCATGATTTGTGTGCTGCCAGCTCTTCCTGCCATGGCAAGGAGATTCCCAAGATGGTGGTGCTTCGTAGGGGAGAAAATTTAAGCTTGAACTGAACCTGCAGCCCTGCACTTTGAGGTTGCAGCACCCTTGTAATTGAGTGTGCCCCTGTCTGTAAGTCCTCATAGGACCTTCGGCATAAGAAATCTATTAGCTGTAGCCACAGGAGCTTCAGGGTATTTCCTGACAGTAGATAGCTCTAGTTAACTGCCAGCAGGGTCACTGAGTGTTTCTTTACATTTACTGCTCTTTGTTTCATATGACTGTTTGTGACTGACCATTCTAATTTGTTGTTAGCTTTCTTAAAATGGCACTGTTCTGGCAGTGCTTTCTAATGCCATCTCACATGGTTGCTTAACATTACTTTGTGCTTTTTGAGCACATTGGGTGTTCTCTTCTTTGAAATAAAAAAAGATGGTGACTCGTGCCATCTGGAAAACTGAAAAAATACTATCTGCTTATTGGATCCCCCATTGGTGCAAGGGAGAAGTGGAAGTATCCATTTCCCATTAGCTTTCAGGCTGGAGCAGTTCTAGCAGCATTATCCAGAAATGACACTGATGAAATCTTCATCCATTGAGTCAATCCAAGTTGTCCTTTCTGCTTTGGTGTAGGTAGCTTTTCATGGCAAGTCTGTCACGGTTTTATTTGCCTTACATTCCAATTTAGTACTGGAGGAGTTGAGGAGACACTAATACCTGCCTTCCTACTTCAGCGTAATGGATGTTAAGAAGTGAGTTGTAGTTTCCTGCAGTTTGGCAATATCTGGAAAGTCAGAAGTAAGCAAAATACCAGTCTGCTAACTAATGAACTTCGTAGTGAGTAGGGGGTTGCCCTTCTTGCCTAAGTTGTGTGAAGATTCCTTTGATGAAGAAGAAAATCTGCGTTCTTAATTTCTAGGGCTCCACTGGCAATGGAAGGTGGATGGTTTTATAATCTTTTTAGCTGACTAGTGACTTATTCTGTGATTTAAGAGAATAAGACACTAATAATTTATAACTGCTGGCTTAAATTAATATGGGGGGAAAGTTGCTAAGAATAATATGAAATATAAATTTTTAGAAGCTCGATTTCAGAGAATAAAATATTTAAGTGTTTTGTGGTTATAGTATCAAGAAATTTTATCAACATACAGAAAACGTCTGCCTCATTGTGACAGCTAATGGAATGTATCATGGCACAGGAAAGCAAGTATGTAATATTAAGCATCCTTCAGATTAGAACTCTGTTACTGTGAGGTTATTGCTCATTTTGTTTGTAAAATGTGAGTATGTTCATATGTTTCTAGAAGGCTCTAATAGTTTCAGCAGTAAGAGTTTAGTGTGTGTGTATCTATATAGATATACTATAAATATATTATAAATACCGTATTTGTGCCTGGAAGAGATGCTGTCTTCTGCCTCGTGATTCTGCTGCCTCTTCTCAGGTCTCTTTCAGTCATCACCGGTGCTTCGTGACCTCAGAAAGACTTTCGAAAGCAATGGGTCATGTGTTTGCTTTTTGCAGAGGGTCATATTAACACTGGGGTGACTGGGGTCGTGGGGAGACAAACGGAGCTGGGAGCCAAGAGGACGTGTGTGCTCTTTGCAGTGCTTAAGGAAGCAAGCAGTTTTTTAAAGCCAAAGGATGATGCTGGAACAATTTAGCATGGGAATTTGAAGGACTCTGACCTTTGGGAAATTAATGTCTTGTAATGGAAGACACAGTGCCAAAACAGCCTGGTGTGAAGATAGTTTTTAATAAGTTTATAAAGAGATCACATGGTGTGGCTGCCTGCCATAGCTGGGAACTGGATCTGATAATGTCTGGTGGTATAAGCCTATGGCTGATGCTCTCCCCAATTGCTTATAATTGTCATCAGGTACTAAATATGTCTCTGAATGTCTGGTAGGATGAATAACTCATTGCCTTTAGTAACTTTTCTGTGCAGCTGTTAATCATTCCTTCTTCCCGCTGATGGCTCTTCAGTTTTTTTCTTGAAAGACCATGGTTTTCTGTCCCTGCTGGGAAAGCAGTGAGTATGGGCTCCCAGAACCTGGGGTCCCTAGTACCAAGAAAAGAGTCTGGCAGAGCTCAGCAGCACTGACCCATCTTAAATGCCTAGTTTAAAAAGAAAACAGATCTGTTTGAGTTGCATTTAATGACTTTATAGCTTTTATGACTCGGGATTTATGGATTTTATTTCTACAATACCTATTGTTTAATGCTGAAATTAGTAGCCCTGTAATGTTTCATTAAACCATTACTGAAACTTTGTCTTAATACTGAGTGACTAAAGGCAGTTAATTTCCTCTAGTTACTGTTTACAGTGTCTGGTTTCTTTCCTTTGAGGCTTTTTCCTCCCTGCTACTTGGACCTCTGAAGTCATGATGTTGGATGCTTCAGTTTGTCATTGCTCTTGCAGGTTAAGGGGTTAGTGGGTTTCTAGCTGGTTCTTTGCTGTGAGATGCTGGTGAATGTTGTATGTGTTGTGGTGAGAATTTGTGGTGTGTGGAAGCATTGCAGTGCTGCAGGTGAATGCCAGATTGCTGCTGCTGCCCTACCAAGATCCTCTTTTATTTTCTGGTCATTTTTGGGGCACTTTGTTCTGATACAGCACTCCAAGAAGCACTTCTGTACCTGTAAATGGGATGATACCATGCTTTGAAGATGTGGAGAAGATCAGATGGTTCTACCAAATGTCACATGTGAATGGGGTGATGGTGTGAAAATCACTTATGGTGTTGTAGTGTCTGATGTATGAGGGCTCCTATTGGTCGGAGCAGTCCCTATTTATAAAAACAAGGAAGAAATGCACACATGCGGCTACCCTCTGATTTTTTTCTACTTAAAAGGTACTCTGTGACAGCCCAAAGTCTCATTTTTTTCAGCCCATCTAAAGGGCAGTTAGAGTTTTAAGTGAGACCTTTTCTCTTCTAAGCTACATTATCTGTTGCTACCAGACTATAAAGGTGTACTTTATTTCCCTTCTCCTTTGAACCTATGATGCTTTACAGACTGAGGAAATTGAGGACTCCCTCCCCCGATGCCAACTTCTGATCTGTTTCAATCATAAATCTTTCCAAAATACTGACTACTGAAGGGGAAAAAGCTTGCTGAAAGATAAGAATAGCTGGATATAAGTTGTTAACATTAACTCTGATTAATTGCCTGCTTGATAACTGTGTGCAAAAAAAACAAATCACAAAACATCCCCACGTTACAGCCGAGCCTTGCCATGCCTCAGATGCCCTCAGTTAACTTCCATGTGCACTGATGGCTGCAGCTGCGAGAGCAGGGGCTCCCGGACAGTGAGCACCCCTGTGCTGGGGTCGTCCCTGTGTTGGCTGCTTCCCTGATAGACAATAAGGTAGAGTCCATTAGTGATGAAAAATAATGAAAGCAAGGATCCTCACCAATATTTAATAACAGTGATGCAGGGTATTCTGCTGATGGAAAAGCTAAGGCAAATGAGCTGAGCTTGTTTTTGTGCCAGGAGGAGAAACATGCTGTCCACAAGATTGTGGATGGCCAGTGTTGCTGGCTTTCATGCTTTGCTTTGGTATTGCTTGCCTGGTGCCTTCCTCTGTGTCTGATAATTTCGGTGTGGTGCAAAGTCTTAATGGCTACAGGTTTTTGCTCTAATGCATTAATATTTATACAACTTCCTTTGATGCCAATGTATTGTTTTACTGGAAAAATGCTTTTATCTTCTATATCAAAGCAGTACTTTTTTTTTTTTTTTGCCACTTTTTTACATGGGAAATTTTGGAGGTGAAACATTCCCCTGTCTGAGAAAATGAACTTCACTGCATGCGCTAATAACTTCTTAGGCTATTAAAACAGATATAAAGGTTGCGTTTTACTTTTGAAATTGTAAACTCTATTTGGAATTTTTCAATCTGTCAGTCAGACCAGACAACAAAAATTTGTTACTTAATTTAACCATGGCTATAATATATGACCTAACAGTAATTTTCTCTTTTAACTGTCATTCACTATGATGTTCAGGTCCTAGATGCTGTGAGGAGTTAGTCCAAACTCTTTACTTTGGATGTTTAAAAAAACCAAACCCAACCCCAACAGCCTACATATTTGAAGCTGTGGTAAAACATCACTGCCAAAATGCCGATTAACATGAATTTGGTAACTTGATATTGAATTCTTCTCTAAATCCATACTTCATTCTAACTTAAAACATGAAGTCAACTTGCATGGTAATTATTTTAATTGCTATTGCATATGGTGAGGCTTGCATTATCCAGTAGAGTTGTTCACTGGTTTCAGGTATAGAACTGTGTGTAGTCATAACAAGCTTCTGGGTTTTATTCGGTATTGTAGGCTAATACAGTGGTTACTTAAACATTTCTGGTTTTCCCTTAAATGTTCCAGTGTGTGATTCAGCAGAGCTGTGTGCTGAAGGAGGGGAACATGAGAAGCACCAGTCAGTAGTTTGTGCTGTACCTGAACGGCTTTTCATAGCTTTAGGCATACTATGTCAGTTGAAGACATTGAAGCTTTGCTGTAAGTTAGGTTTTTAGTTTTACCACTGTCAAACGCTTTTCTCCCTTCTCTTTTGTCCCAGAGGTTTTCTAACATTTGCTAAATAATTCTTTTTTTTTTTCTTCCGGGCTGACGGTTGGAGTACAAGATCCCTCTCTAGATGATACTTGGAATTAAATGTATTTTAAAAATAGTGACCTCTGAGAACGTAGTTTAGAACTGACCATTTTTCAAACATCTGCTCAATGAAAGCAGGCAGACGCAGTCTCTCTTTGACCCAGTTGTGCTGCCTCTTTGGAGGGAGGAGGGAAATACAGCTAATGATCATCTTTTTCCTCTCAGAAAAAGAGACTTGCTGTGGGTTTTGTATAGCCTATTGCCAGTATCAGGAGGCAGCCGGGCCAGCTGGGAATGGGAGCCATTCGTCTGGTAGGCTGTGGCTCGATTTCAAGCTACATGGGAAGAAAGAAGGGTCATGGGCAACACCACGAGGGACACAAGAGTAGTAGTCAATACTTCAAGTGAAATAGCCCCTCTGGGAGTCAGCACCTTTGAAACAAGCATTAGTACCTCTGGAAGCATTCTGCCTAGCCTGGACACGTTCTTGTATTCCTCTTTTTTTTTT
>VZTL01073429.1:0-18121 GCA_013400535.1 Scopus umbretta | reverse complement strand
TTTTTTTTTTTTTAAACTGTCTGGTTTGTCTGGCTTGTTTGCAGAATTTGCAGTTCTCTGCTTGTGTCTGAGCTGCAGTCCTGTACCCATGCAAGCATCTGTACTGTGCACTGGGAGAGGAGTTGTAGTTACCTTCTGTATGTTAAGTGCACCTGCAGCGTGTGTCTCGGCATAGCTTAACAGAAAGCTTGTCTTCTGCTAAAGAAACAGCCCAAAAGAATATATACCAAGGCTGTAGGATGTATTTTTCTTGCTAGCTTTTTAAGCATCATATGAAGGAATGGCGGCTGGTCCATGGCTCTGTCAGACTCCCAGAGCAGTTAATTTGGCGACTGTCTTGTCTCCATGGAGTGTTCCTACACAGACAGGCCCTTGTTGGGGAAATGCTTGTGGCCCACAGCCTGCTTTGTTCTCTCTGTTTATTTTTTGAGGGTCCTAGAGTTTCTCATGTGTAGGATCAGCTTTCTTTCGGTGCCTGTCCCCAAGCCCTTTCACATGTGACGTAAGGCAGTTAGTGTGGTTAGATGCTGTCGCCTGCTTGGTTGCATAAGAGATGTCTTGCTGCCCTTAGCCTGCCCCTGTGACTTGCCCTGCTGAAAAGCCTAGAGTCACTGTGCTAGGAAATCCTTGAGGAGGAGAATCAGCTGAATGCCAGAACCGAGGTGCGTGGTTGCTTGACATCCTGATTGTTTGGATACCTTTTGTTTTCAAAATAACTTACTTTCAAATAAAGCTATTTTGATAGAGGATTTTTCCCAAATTAACTAATCCTTAAAACATTCATGCTTCTGTGGTTTCTGGTCCCCTGGACTCAAGTATAAAAAGTTCTCGCATTTCAGGTAACCAAAGCATGTCCCCCCTCCTCGTATCCCCCCCAGAAAAGGGGAAGACCCAGCGCTACAAGCCAACCTTGGTAAGCGCTTCCTCCTTCCTGTAGTGTTTTAAGGATGGGTGATGTCATACCCAGCTGCAGGCACCGCTTCTCTCCCTGCTTGTGTCCTGGTCTGGCTTCCCTTCTGCTAGGGCAGCACAATCAGTTTCAGTAAGCCCCAGTAAATTTGCAAAGTCCATTTTGGGGGGATTATAGAAGACTTCTGGACTAATTCTTTCTCAAATGGGTTTGGCAGCCAGCTTGCAAGTATTTTTCTTCTTCAAAGTAGAACAAAGCTTATTCAGTGTGCATGCAGGCATAGCAAGAAATGCAGCCTTTGCCATCAGCCTCTATTCTTCAAGGGGCTCTGGAGCAGTCCTGTCTGGAGCTTGGTGTATTTCAATGGCAGTTTCGAGTTGTTCTGTTTACTCCAGGGCGGACACAACAAAAATGTAGCTGGTTTGGTTATTTTAAGTTTTAGCTTACAATACTTGGAATGCTTCTGAGTAGGCTGCTGCCCTAATTTACAAAAAAGCATTCCCCACCTAATATTTCTTATTTATCTTACTTAGCTGTGCGAAAATCATCATTTCAACAATTTGGCTATTAAGTCTTTCTCTGCGAGATTCGTATTTTCTTCTCAAAACACAGTTGGAACACGTCTGGCCAGCCTCAGGTGATGGTCTGCAGCAATGACTCCCATGCTGTAATGGCAGTATATTAATCACCCACCACTTACAGGCTACTGTTATCTGCAAGATGGCTTTGAAATTCTCTGCAAGGATGCTTGGTTTCATTTTCTTTTTAATTTCCTTGCTGAGCAACGATGAGTTCTCTGTTGTGGCTGTGCAGTGCATACTGCTTCCAGGCCAGAGAAACTCTAGACTGGTAAAGTGGAAGAAGGGAGCAGTTTGTGTCATAGATGGTGACTGATCGCCTGTCCCTTTGGGCATCTTTGTAATGGCCTCCCAAAAGAAAGACTTACTGTATCGGGCAGAAAACTGGAGGAGCCATTGTGTATTCAATAGTGTGTGGCGGTGGCAACTATGGACAACACCACAGACGCTTTTAGACAGAAAAGCATTGAGGGCAGAGTTAGGCAGTCCTGCTCTGTGACCTCCCCAAAAAGGGTCTTTGGTTTTCACGTATGGGGTTAGTGGGAATGAGGAAGAGAGATTCCTGTCTTATGCTTGTGAGGCTTTTGATTTTTAAGTTAAATTTCCTGTGTCTTCAAAGTGAAGAGAAGGTTATAATATTTAAATAGTCTGCATATATTGGGAGGATGGCATGGAGCAGGGATGGCTGGGCTTTGTGCCAAGGATTAGTTCTGCTCTCAAGACTAGAGCAGAAATGGTTTGTTTTGCTTGATAACTTGTCAAATGCAATGACTGAGCGTTGTGTGGCTGCATGTACCTGAATCTCAATTCTCATACCATCAGAGTAGACAACCATGTCTGCCAATCTACCTAAATTGGCTAAATTGCAGTTCTCAACATTTTGGTGTATAATTAGTAGGCCTCTTATCCCTGGCATTCCAGTATGACTCAAACTGTGCCCTGTATGGCCAAAGCAGCAATTGGAGGCTTGGGTCTTTCTGAGAAATCCCAAGTATCTGAAGTCTGCTCTTGCAGGAGCCAGAGTGACTACAAGTCTTTGAACTGAAGTCCAGGGATGTGTCTAAAGCCATGGGGCATTGCACTCTCTGGTGTCCCCACATCCATTCTGCCAGCCATCCAGAATGGGGTATCACAGTACGCTGTGTCTGTCTCCCTGGTCACATACCTGTGTGTGTGTCCCTTTCTGCACACAGGAAACCACAGCACTGGGGTCTGATGCATGCACAGAGCCCCATCCCAGCCTGTAGCTTGATGCTTGCGCGGACTGGGACAATGGAGCGTACTCATTTTATGGGGTTGAATCTGTACGCTTGCTTGCGTGGCTGCTTGTGTAATTTGTTAGCTTTCCTTTGGGCCCAGCCTCATGATGTAGGGGTTGTTGCCTCTGCTGAGGCCAGCACAGTTAGGTCCATCTGACATGGTGCAGTACCAATCACCAGCTGGAGTTTTAAATAATTGTGGTTTTGAGACACTGCTTCCAGAATGGATTGTCTGTCTTGAGCAGTGGATCTGTGGGGATGTATCTGTGACGGAGTTGCAGCAGGATGACACATCTGGGCAGGGTGCTCCAGCTGCAGGGCATTTTCTGTTCTGGACCTGGCCTGTGCCTGTACCCTTTCTTTCTCCCCTTCCCCGCTCTCTTTACGGAGCTAGTCTGTGGAGCCATCCTGGGTATCTTTGTGCTTGTGATGAAGACAAATCATGGGATAGCTTAAAAGTTTCTTGGCAAGGGTTTCAAGCAGAACAACTGATGCAAGTCACTGTGTGTATGTAGCTCTGAGATGTATTCTGTGTACCAAAGGTGACGGGCGTAGAACAAGGGTGTAAATAAGATAAATGGTTGCAAGGTGCTGTGTTCATTCTCCCTGACATTTATACATGTATCTTTGGATCAAAATCAAAGATCTATCAAGGATGTGGAATGTGCTGTGGTGCAATTCTCATGCTCTGAGCGCAGATGAGAAGCGAAGAGCAGAGTAGCACTGACTAAAATTAAGGTGCTCCTTCCCTAACATCACCCACTTCCTACCTCTGCTCACCTGGCAGTTCTGTCAGTCCCAGAGGTGCAGCTGCTTCGTATGCATCTTGGGTCGCTTCTGAGGGCATGATTCAGAAGCTGCCGAAGTGCTTCCTGGGCAGAGAATGGAATTGAACAAGTACTTTCCTGAATTTGAATCAGGTTCATTAGTGAAGATTTTTGTTGTTTTGCATTCTAGTATGAAGCAACCCTTTTCCGGTAGTGTTTGTTTTTACATTTTCCCCACGTTTCCAACATTAACCGTTCCTTTTCTTTCTTTCTTTTCCAGGAAAAGAGGAGTAGAAGTAGTACAGGTGAGTAAAAACTATATTTGGTTCCCCCCCCTATTTTCTGATGAAGAAGGCTTACTGATTTTAAATGCTCTCATTTAGATGTCATCATGACCTGGGCTTAACTATTTTTCTTTCTTTCTTTTCCATTCAATTCTCTGCTACGGATACTGTTTTTGGAAAAAGAGGATCCCCTTTTGCAAAGCATGTGTTGAGCCCATCTAGTCTTCACAGGTGCCCCGATGAGAGTGGGGATGCATTTAGGCTTTTCTTGTGCCTGTTAATAAGATCTGATAGGTTGATTAAGCAATGTTATTCTGTGTATTGCATTCACGGACAGTCAGGATAGACAGAAACAGGAGCTGGCCTTTGGAAAAAACTATGGCAGAAGGAATGTTTTTGTAACCCAGTGAACAGAGAAATGATACTAAAGTGCCTTCAAGTTGTAGCCTATCTGTAGATAAGTTCAGGTGTTGGCTAAATTTGGTCTTTCCCAGGTCTGAATGGTGGTATTTAACACAAGGTGTTACTTAAAGGATGATGGCAACTTGGGAAAGGAATTGTTACCATGACAGCTGTAACACAGAGCTCTATAACCCTGAAAGATCAAGGGGAAGCAAGCTCTTTCCTTCTGGCTTATTTTGTGTACTTAGAAGAGCAGCTGTGTGTCATAGGTTTCACTCTTGCTGATGCTTACCTAGTGCTTGTTTCGCACTCTTAAGGTGGTCAGTGTTCCTCATGCTTGTTTTCTTACATCTCAGTAGCAGAGATGAAACTGCCTGAATAGAGAGGACAGAGGAGGAAAATGGGGTGTTAGCCACTGATAGTTGAGGCTGCTGTTAAGTCCATGTGAGAGGTCCTGCTCGACACCAGCAGGGAGTAGGAGAAAAGCACTTTAAAAAAAAAAATAAATAAAATTGAAAAAACAGGCTGTGTTATTTTAAAGAATCCACTACCAGAAAAGGCTTAAAAAATACTCATTGCTAGTTAAAGTAGAGAGAATATGTCTTTCAGGTATGTGTGGCCGTCTGAGAACTGCATAGTATTACAAGGAAAAAGTGCACATACTTTACTGGCTGCATCTGACCTTTCACTACTACAGCTCACCTTCCTTACTTGTACCTCCTATTGCTCAGAGCTAAGGAGTAACTTCTTTCCTCAGTTGTTATAATAGCATCTCCAGATTGAGAAATACAGACAAGCATTTGTGAAGCACAGCTTCACAAGTGGCACAGGGACAAAGCTAGCCTATGTTTGTGTCGCTTTCGATGGGACACTTAATAATACCACAGTGTATTCAATGTCTGCATTCGTTACATGTGCCTTGTGCCTGCACTGTACCTTTAAGAGCAGGGTGCTCGTTTGAGATGAATTCAATGATGCACTGATTAGCTGAGCAGAGGGCAAATTCCTTTTTTTTTACCTTGTGGATTAAAGTTGCTGTCCTTCCACGGGTCCTGTTAGTCTTCTGATGTTTGTGTAGCTTAATGGCTAGTCATCAGATGGACACAAAAGAATTGGAAAGGATTTCTTTATTGGAAGAGCATTTTGGGAAACATTTGGGTAGAACTAGACAGGGCTTTATGTAAAAATACTTCATGGTCTCAAATTTCATGGCATAGATGAGATGTCAGACTAACCTGTACTGGCAATTTGTGCCCCAAAGGCATACCTCGAACACTGATGCCTGCTCCTCTGCTACAGCAGGATGGATGGCTGTGTGTGATCACCCCTCACCTATCATGTGTGTTTTGCTTCATGTATCTTGATGCACGTACTTGTGGCCAGTAGGAGATGTATCAGAAATGGGCTCTTTCTCCATCCAGCATTACTAGAAAGCTTTGTTTGAGTCACCTTGCATGATCTGTCCCGCTAGCCCTGCTTCTAGGTGGAGGATGTCTTGGTGTTGATCTGCTGGACAAAGTTTATTTGACAGAGGGAAAATTGTTTTCCTTTGTTAAGCAGCAGTGTTTCTGTGACTTGTTTCCCCTTCTCCTCCTTTAAAGAACCTATCCTGTTCAAGAGAAACCAGCTCTTACACCTGACAATAGACAAGGAACTCAAAACACAAAAATACCATATTTTCTTCTTTAGATAAATTTAAAAAATTTCTGAATGTAGATGCGCTTTCCAGCAATAAGTAGTGAGTTGGGAGGTAAGGTTCAGTTACTGGCTTCCAGATGGCAAGCATGATGGACTGGTATATGCTGACTTCTGTGAACAGACATCAGGTGATTTTTTTCCAAAGATGTTGCACAGGAGCAGGAAAGAATTTCCTACTGCTAAAGGGAAGTCTTCGAAGTCTTTAAATTAGCACCTGTGTGACTTTTGTTTCCTTCCTGCAGTGAGGAATTAGGATGGTCTTCTATTCTTTACCTTGACCATTTAAATCCTCTTATTTTGCTTTTTTAAAGGCTAATTGCACTGTATCTGTGAGCTGCTGCTAGACAGCAATTAAGACTCTGTGACTTGTGTTCAAGTTCTGTGTTCTGTCTTGTCTCAAACTTTCAGTTCCAGCAGAAAGAGTGGTTCCAGCTTTCTGTTTTTGAGTGGGGAAACATGTGCATCCTCCAAAGAGAAATAACGGAAGAATAGGACTGGCAGTGGGATGCTAAGCAGGCATGCTCCTTTATCCAGCAGTGAGACATTATTCAAGCATCACACTGAAAACAAAGAACCTCTCAACTTGTGTGGTGATAAGTAATTGATTTTTTAGAAATACTGATTAAATTCTAACATAATGAGAATTTACTGTGAACTCAATGCACAGGTGCCAAAATGTGTGACATTATATAGTACAATTGAATAACATCCATCAAGCTATCTGGCTTAAAAGATACTGCAGTAGATGAATCAAATAAAAAGCTTTCAAGGTTATGAAATTTCCAAAGAGAGGATGAGTCTGAGCCTGCAGCCAAATATTTGGGAGCATGGATGGGTTAGCTCATTTCTGTTTTTCCAGTGTGCAGTGGCAGAACTCCGAGTAGCAGCATCTTTAAGATCTGACAATGCTTTGGGTCTAGATTTGATTTCTGCAGCTTAAAACCAAGTCATTGGGGCAGCTGCAAACCAGTGGTTATATTGCAAGAAAAAACCCAAATGTCTTCTGGCTTTTAAATATGAGCTCTTAACAGAATAGTCTGCTATATCTCTTACCTTGTGGCAAGTAATTAGCATAATTTTTTTTAAGCGGGCATCACCACAGTATCAGGGTGCAGTTTGAATCAGGGCGCTTCCCTGTTTGTACCCCGTGAGGTAAGGAAGCGCTCTTGTTCTAATTTTGCAGGAGGGAAGATGGAAGGATGTACGCCAGCTCCTGTGGGGAGCCTGTTGCTGTACCAGGCCCGGTGCTGTGGGGAGCTGTGCTGCCAAACCTGCACGGAAGGAGTTCCAGCTGCAGTTGGCTCAGCAGGGGTGTTGGGACCACACACTGCCCAGCGTCAAGGCTTCCCCATCCTGTTCTGTGGGGCACAAAGGGAAGAGCAGGTGAAGGTGGTCAGCAGACCTGGTGTTGCTGGCTTTCTTCCAGTGAAAGACAGCACCCGTTCAGCTGCATTTAATCTTAAGGCTGCATTTAAAGTATTCTGATTGTGATGCACCTGCGGTTGCTGTGGCAGTTATGGGCCTCCCTTCATAGGGGGGCAAAGAGGTGGGCCAGTCAGAGTTGTAAGGGGCTTTCTTGGTGTCTTGATTTGCTCCCTGCATCCCCCCCCCTTTTTTCCTTTCTTTTTTTTTTTTTCCCCCCTCCCCCTTGCCAGCTCCTCCAGCCCCTTGCAGCTGCCTGCTCAGCTGGAGTGGCTCAAACTGGTGGCCAGGGGATGCTCTGAACAGGTGACAAATGTGACCGAAGACCATCTGCTGTGGCCTGCAGGCAGCAGCTGGCAAGGCTGAGGTAGAGCAGTTCCTGCACTAGCACTGGGGTGACTTGCCAGTAAATGCTTACGTTGAAGCATTTCTTAATAATTTCTTTCATCACCTTTTCAAGGGAAAGACTGCCTCTGCAGTTATGCAGTGGTTGTCTGATGAGACATTTACAATTAAAAAAAATAATCTGTTTTTTAATAATGGAATCTAGCAAAGAAGGATTTTTTTTGTAGTTTTAAAAAGTAAAGCTGTTTCTGATCTAATAGAAGCTTGGTTTTGTTCAATTTCACCCCTCCATCCCCAAAATCAGCACAGGGCCAAATTTAAAATTGCAAGTTGATGGTTCTTCTTTAGCCTGTGAAGTATCCAGTTTCTTATGACTTTGTACGCTGGCAAGGGAAAGAGAGAACATCTCCATCCACCTTGTTTTTCAGGAAAAATCTGTTTGGCTTAGTTTGAAGAATGTAAGATTGAAAACATGTGCAGTGAAGTGGAAATCATCACAAGTACCTCTGATGGGGACATGCATTTATTTTTGTTTCACAAGCTATGCAAATCCAGAATAATTAGCTGCAGCCCTTTGGCTTCTGACAAATTGCCAGTTCAGTCTTTGTGTGACAAAGTTTGGAGCCTTCGTATTTCTTGCAACTTCAAAGCCATTTCAAGCACTTCCATGCCTGAGCTTTCCTAGAGCTCTTGCTTCCATTTTTTTATTTTAAAATAGCAAAGATTTCCTATTTTTTGTGGGTATTTTTGGTTCGAATGAACACTAATGCTGTCTTTTATCTTAGAAAGATGTTCTAGTCAGTTGGCTATGAAAGTGGGATTAGTCATTGTATTTCAAGCTGCACATTTTTTAATAGCAGTGGGATATGGAGGACAACATGTTTTTCAATGTGGAACAGCTGATTGTAGTAGTTACAATGGTCTCGGCCGCTGGTTTGTTTTTCCTTTTTCCCCCAACTCTCTGGGAATTGAGATATTTGAAATCTTTTACTTTGGAGAAGAAAACTGTCTTTTGAGCTGTGGGTTTTACTGAAGCCTGCAAAGGAGAGTTGAGGGTCCCCTCCCCCTCTTTTTAATTCTTCAATCGAAGTGAAATACCAATGACAACAGTTTCCACTAATTGTTGCCAGGGAACTGTTGTTTTCATGAAAAGTGGAGAGGTTTATTTTCACATGAAGTATTAACGGAATAAGCTTGGAACAGCAGTGTTCTAACTGAGAAAAGGAGCTTATAAAATATATATCCGATAGCATATACAGAAAGATGTGACTGGAAAGCTTCCAAAGCAAGCAGTGCCGTTGAGATGTTAGAGAGTTGGCTCTCTAGTACAGGCAGAAGAAAGTTTATTTTCACATGCATGCCAGCCTGTCAGTAAAGTGCATGTTCTCCTGAGGATGGCAATCAGCTTTGCCTTGAATGCATTTTTGGAAATGATGCTACAGAAACCTTCCAGCCCTCCACAGTCTGGATTGTGTTAGGTATTTTGCACTTGCTTGAAGGTGGGGGGGTTGCTGGTTAAAATATTAAGCTCCTGATACTTCTTAGCTTTGGTGCTACACAGAGTGTGCTAAGCACACAAAGTGAGGTCTTTCAAAAAACTGTAATAATCTCAGCTTCAACCCCAGGACTGGAAGAATGAACCCCAGACAGAATCCTCTCTCTGGTCCTTCTCAGTAGGGGAGATACTTCTATGTGAGACCTTTTTGGTACCTAAGAAGCAGCGTTGCCCAGCATAAATGCAGCGCAGGTTCCAGCGCAGGAAGAGATGGTTTTGGCATGCTGCTATATATTGTATCAGCAGATTGGTCAGTTAGGTACAGCGTGGCCCTTTCTGGTCCAGTGGGGAAGAAGAATAAATACACATCTGCTGGGGCAGGGAAGGAAGAGAAAACTACAGAACACTTCTACCATGTGGACTAAGCAGATTAAATAAATAAGCACTTATTCTTAAAAAATTAGGCAGAGTAGGCCAAACAAATCAAAATCCATTTAAATCTGATTTATTTTCACTCTTGGTGAGTGAATGAGAGAACCATGAAGAAATTTTTGTGGCTCATAGGACGCCTCTTACTGACTGGTGTGACTGCTTTTTTTGACTGTGAATCCCAGGGGCCTAGGAGAGGTATGGGCTCTGCAGTCACCTGGGTGAGTGAAAACATTATTAAGGTTTAGAAATCTGTAACTAATGTGTAATGAATGGCTGTCAGGTTTGAGCTTGTACTGCTGTGGTCCATGGAGCCAGCTCTGCCCAGGCCCTTTGTCTTCTTCTGATTCCTTGGTATGTAGTTATGAGGCAGTGATTCCTAACAATGCTAAAGGCTTGGGAGTTGGGGTGTCCTGGGTGGAAATCGAGTCCTCATGGGACCTCTGCCAAAGATTTTGGTGACTATAACAGGACTGGGATTGCAGTGGGGAGCTGGCCTTGCTTTGTCACTTACTGCAGGTGCTTTGGGCAACTGCCTTACAAATTCTGCCTCCATTTCCTAATGAAGGTAATATTACCTGTAGTGGAATGCCATTTAAGTTGCTTTGAGATATCTGAATGGTGGAGATGTAGAGTAGGATGAGTGTGTAAAGGAAAATGGGACTATTAATGGGGCTGGTAATTTCTGAAGATTGCTGTGTGTAATATTCTCTCAGCCATCAGTGGGTAAGTGTCTTCCCAGATACTTCTTGTGAACTGCAAAGCTTTATAAATCCATCCTCAGGAAACAGCATGGAGAGAAATAAGACCCTGACAGAAATGCTGGGGAATAAAACCCTGTATTTGCCTTCTTTTGGCTAGGAATATTTTGCAGCATACAGTCCCACTCTTTGCACAAAATGACAATTAGACATTGCTTTTATTAATCATTATTACTGCAGTAGTGCCAATGGGCCAACAAAGGCTTTAATTTTGGGCTGCATTAAACAATAGGATTCTTTGTCTCACTGGATGCAGGTGTTGTGATATGGTATCAAAGCAGGGCAACTGGAATGTGTTTGGAGGCATGAAACTCAGGAAATGCCTTCTTTTAAGACTAACCTGTCTCATTTGCAGTTTGCTGAAACTGCAAAGTCTGTGTTGAAGTACAAATATGCACGTAGCTCTTGACCTTTTCTTCTGAATTTTTTTTCTTGGAGTAGGAAGGATGAGGACTTAATTTAATACAGTGCCAAGGGTGACTGTACTTGACCCTAGTACTGAGGTATCCTCTGCCAGCTGAATGCCCCATCCTTTGCCTGTTTGGGGGTGAAAGCGTGCAATTCTCCTGCTCAGGCAGAGCTGCAAGCTCATTCCTGTGACAGCAGTTGTAACCTTGACTTCAGTCTTGGGGTTTTGTTCCACAGGGACAATGATGTTCCTTTAGGAGCCATGACTGGTATCTACCATAGCTGAGACTTGATTTCACTCTTTATTGAGAGAATGTCATCAGAACAGTAAAGGAGATATTTGTATGCCTGCCTTCCTCAGCCAGGCTGCTGGTAGTTCTGAACTTCCAGAGGACTCTGCAGAAGATCAGTGCAGTCTGGGGAAGTCTTTTCAGCATATGTTGTTGACTCTTCCTTTCTCGAGCTTCTGCAAAAGTTACTCCTTTGATCTTGGCTGTGACCTGAGATAACTGTAACTGGAGATCATTGCATGTTTGCTCTTCTGGCACTTCACAATTAAATGAGATAAACGTATTCATGTCACAAGATTGAATGGGGTTCCAGTAAAACCTGGTGCTTAAAGACATTAGGCCCTGAAGCATCTTAGGCTTTCCTGTATTTGCTCTTTAGCCTTAAGTTAGAGAAACTCAGCACATATACTTCAGATGGCCCTATATAAAGGGGCACATTCAAACACAGCAAAACCTGGAAATGTTTTTCTGATCCTGATTGCCGTACTGGAATTATAGCAGAAGAAAGCAGAGTGCCTTCAACTTAATCGGAACAGCTGAACAACTTCCCCCCTGCTCCCCGTTGTTGGGGCTTTTTTGGTGTCTTGTTTTGTTTTTTCCCTTCCCGTCTAAGGGGCACTGTGTTTTAAGAATGATGTCTTTTGTTAGAAGGAATATTTATCCTTCCCTTAAACTCTGCATTTCTGGTGAAAGGAATACATCTGCTTTTTCTTTTCTTTGGAAAAAGTGTAGGCCTCTTTTTGATGTATGTCTAAAGTAGGCAGATCAGACAGAAAGGGTTTCTGCACGTGCTGTAGATGTTTTCTATACCTTTGTTATTTTGCAATATCTTACATCTTGACCTAGCATATTGCTGGAAAACACTCATGGACTTTCTGACAGTTTATTTTTAATCACTATCTTTGTCTGCTTTTAGAGAGTATTTACTGCTAAAGGTACCAAAAGCAGTGCGATTAATAGCACAGGGTGGTAATTGTTGAATGTAGGATTTCGGCCTGAGGAAGAAAGGAGAGCGCCAGGAGAAATTTAAATTATTACAAGCATAGTTTCTCCAAAGTGAGGTAGAAGTGGGTTACCAAAAATGTGTGTTTCTTTAACATGAAGTCACATTTATGGAAAATTTGAGAGCTGTGGTATGTTAATTTTATTTTTATTTTTTCATCCCTCTTCCCTCACATGACTTGTCAGAAAGGAGACTGCTCCTGCAACTTCCTGCATGAGATTAGTGTGGTTCTCCACTGGCTGTGCCAGGAGCGAGGGTGGGCCGACCACGGTTAACAAATGGATTGAAATAGTCATTGGATACCTTAGAGCATGATCTGCCCTAAGCAGTCCCTTAGCAAGTGGTGGAAATAGAGTCCCTCCTTTTGGAAAGCTCTTTTCAAAGAGGAGGTTGAGGGCAGGAGTTGACATTCTTCCCCTAGACTTGAGGGGAGCCCAGAGACAAACCTCCTCTGGAAGGTTTTTGCTCTGATTTGTACTGGGGGTGATACCGTTAGTATATTTAAAGACAGTGTGCTACTGATGTAGTAACGAATCTGTATAAATCCCAAAGCCAGAGGAACCACAAAAGCTGCTGAGCTTTGTCCGTGCAGCGCTCCAAGGCACTTTCCTTCATGGTAGTCACAGCCTGTGCTCTGCTGCTTCCCCTCCTGCTCACCCATCTGTAGTTTTGTGGTTTTGTTCCTAGGAGGCTCCACATCCAGGTGCTTTCTGTGTGACTCAACTGCACATTAAAAGAAAAGTAAACCCAAACCTGCCTTTGGTATTCAGCTTAGATTTGTCACTGAAACAGTGATGCTATAGTACATTTTATTTTAATTGTTCTCTTCTTATGTTAAGGTTATTTTTGTAAAGGAGTCAAAAGAATTAATTGTTGCTCATATTATAGATGAATAAAAGCATGTCAAGAGAACTTGTCTTCTGTAGTTTTGCTTAAAGTTTGCTTGTTGGCCTGTAGGATCCTACGGCAATGCTGTCAATTATCCAGTCATTAAGATATCAGACATTTCAGTCACAATAATAATAATAAAAAAAACCTAAATCAAACTGTGGGTGTTGCTCCTTTGTCTTTGAAAAACAGCACAACAGCAGTTATGAGCGAGTGAGCAGAACTACACGTATATACAAACCATAGACTGCTTCTCTCACTGCTAAGCAATGGACTTACCTTGTACTATTCTTTGGCTGTTATTTTAGGATCCAGGGTAGTTTAGTGTCTTTCTTGAGTTCACTAATCATTTTTTCAACCTGAGGATGCTTCAATAAATTATAGTTGCCTCATTTAATTTCCCAGCTGGTGTGCTTTCCTGAAGAAAAGGGGTTTTGTATCTCACTTAAAGTTGCTACACATGTTAACTTGCATGTATATTGTGTCCTCGTTTGAGTGTTTGTTATCAAGTGGATATTCAGTAGTTAGTGAAGACCTTTATTTTTTAAAAAAAATATTTCTCCTGGTACCTTGCCAAAGTGCAAACAAGTTATTTACAGTGTTTTGACAGAAGCATCTGAAGATGAGATGGAAAAGATGCCATTGGGACTGAGCTAATACTGTAAGAGACTGAAATGTAAGGGAAACAACTGTTGCAGAGGAATTTTTGGCTGACTTTGCAAACAGAGAGAAGCTTTTTAGCTTTGTTTTTGTAGTAAAGTGTTGATTGGAGCTAAGATCTTCCTTTACTCAAAGGTCTAAGTGCATCTGAAAATGTTTTTTTGTACAAGAAGCTTCGCTGCACGAGTTTGCTGTCCTGTAACCTGAGCAGCATAGAGTTACTGTGTTAAAATTGTTCATTGACTTACTGATGGCAAAGATCAGAGGACAAGCTAACTGTAGTCTATAGGGAATTTATGTTGACTGCAGAGGGATCATTTGTACCTCAGGTTAGCTTGGAAAATGTTCTTTCCTGTGACCTAGATGAGCTTATCTTGTAATACCCTTTCCTTTATGATAACATCCTTAAGTGGCTGAAAAAAGAACAGTAGCTGTAAAGGGCAAACCAGAACTTTTTCTTTATAACTTTAAGTACAAAGCAGTCTGAAATGGACTCAAAGCAGATTAGGTGTTCACTAGCCCCCTGTGATGACATGCATACCATTCAAGGCCTTAATGGCTGGTTATCAGTGAACTAAGTGACTAAAAAGGTGGTAGAGATAGCATTTGCTCTCTGCTGGTGACAGATCTTCCCACCTGTCCCTGCACCTACTTGTTTTTCCACCTGTGAGCCAAAAAGTGCAGGTTAAAGTTGCTGGTGGGTTTCTAACACTGATGCTCCTGCATTAGCCAGAGGACCTTTTTCCTGCCAGTAAAGTGCACTGTCCTTGCACTGCTTTCAGTTCCTGCTAAGTGAGGAAACTACAGCCCAGTTGTGAGTCTTGCCTAACGGGTGTATTGAGTGCTCAGGTCCTCTGCTTTCTTTTGATAAACGCTGAGATTGCTTGTCTTTGATGTTACTGCCTGCTGGGTCTCTTCTTAGCTTCTTCAGCCTGCTTGTATGATTAGATCGGTGCGTCTGTAATTCTTTCTGTGCTTCCTAAAATCTGGATCTTTTCCACTGAGCCGGTGGAAGTGGATGCACACAAAAGCCGTGTTGGCTTTGTGAGCACTGTGTGCTGCATAGATGTCACAGTGCTGTGCCTGAGCTGCTACGGCCGGTCGCTGGCTCGTATGCAGCTGCTAGGGCCACAGCATGTTCGGTCTATTCAGTATGGTCCAGGCCTTGCAGTGCCTTTTAAGGGTCGGTTGGTGTAACATCTTTTTACTAATTTAGGGTGGTCAGCCCTTTGTACAGCAGCTCGGTGGCTTCCATTTAATTCTCTACTGGTATAGAGTAGGTCCAACTTCAGTATAGTGCAAGGAAGGAAAGAGGATAGCAACACACCCTGATGGTCAGTGGGTAGTTTAGTTTGCGTTGTGGAAAGTTAGAGAGCAAGTAGAAATGCATCTTCCCAGCCGTCTCCAACTTCTGCATTGTCGAGTTCCTTTTTTCTTAAATGTTGAAGTGCTGACTTATCACTTAAACCTTCTCCGTGTCTGTTTTCAGCAGGTCTGCTCTCGTCATGCTCCTGGCTTTATTAAGCCCCTGCTCTGCCAACCAATGTACGCTCTTGTGTGTGAGGAGGACCTCTCCAGACAGTAATGGAGGAGGGAGTGCCTTACCCAGAGGTTGCCCCAGGGATATCCCAGGGAACCAGCCGGACGCATCACGCTTGCAGTGTTGCACTGGGAAAGCAGTTTGAGTTTGGAGGGACTGAGCTGAAACCAAAGGCACTTCTAGAAGGAAGGTGTGGCCAGCCCACTGCCCTTGAGCTACCTGGGACTTGAAAGCTGTTCTCATGCAGCTGCTAAGCCATGGTCATGACCCAGGAGTCGTGGTAGTCCAGAATCAGCTGAGGTTATATTGGGGTGTCCTGTGCTCTCTTAGCAGCCAGGAAGGGGTCTGTTGTGTGTTTTTTATAGCTCTTGGCCCAGTGACTGTTTTGAGGCATCCTTTTCAAATCAACGAATCTGACTGCTTTTGCCTTTTCCTTAGTGCTGAGTATTCCCAGGTTTTTTTATAGCTATTGTCCAAGACTCTTCTGGAGTGGCTATAGCTTAACTCTGCTCACAGCATAAGTGATTTGCAAGTAATAGTACGCTGTCTTTTTTGCTTTGTATAAGGAATTACAATGTAAATGCTGCATAATCATGCATGAAAAGTAATCTGTCCATGGAAATGCTGTCTTGAAGTTGTTCTTTGTTACTGCCCAGATATGTCTGTCTGTAGCCAAGTTTTGATGCAGTACTGCCATCAAGTCAATGTTTAAAAGAAGAGCTAATAGAGTTTAATTCATCTGTAGTAGATAGGAGTACCAAGCATAGTTGCTGATGACTGGGAATTTTAATTTCTTACAAATTTTCTTAAGATTGATGTGCTACAACTTTATTTATTGGATCTCTCAGGATTGTTTATGCTTTTGTCTCAAGAATTTTGTGTGTTTGCAGAGGATCACTTAGCAACTTATGGCACAGTGAGGTTGCCTGTGACACGCTCATGCTAGTATGATGAGCCGTAGAACAATGAGGAAATACCCAGAAAGAGCAAGTAAATACAAATCTAAAGCTCACTTACTGTAGAGTTCCATGTTTCTGTGGGGCACTGTTTGCAAAATTCTTTGCTTTTCAGTCTTTACTTACATGTTTGTAATCCTGATCTAATGATAGTCTCTGCTTTTGTAGGTGTTCATGGGATGTCTGCAGCTATTGTAATGAAGCATCTCCTAAGTATTTAAAATAGAAGCAACTATTTGATATTAAAGCAACTCACACTTTAATCTGTTAAATCTTAATTAGTCCTTCACCAAGTAATAGCTAAGGAATAAAAGTTCCCTGGAGAGATCTAGACTGATACGCCAACTTTACAGATAATGCTGTAAGACTCTGCTGTTTGTAATAATCAACACTTCTTTTCCTGAGGGTGGTGGGATTTTTATCTTGTTTAGGGTTGGGGTTTTTTTGAGATTGAGAGGGATTATAAATTCAAGTCTGAACGTCTGGATATTTCAGGCCATTTATTATTGTATAAGGAAACCAACAACTTCCTTGACCTAAATGACTTAGCTTGCACTGGAGCTGAAAGCTTAATGCAATCAGAAACATTTTAATTTTGAAAAATGGTCCTTGAGGTCTGAGGTACGGACAGTAAATACATGGGAAATGCTCCACATCTGTGTTTGGTAGGCAACAGTAATTTGACAGGAACATAGCTGACATTGTGTTTATGGATCTTGCTGGTTCAAGGGGCATGTAATAGTGGGGGAAATGTTGAGTGTTGAAAGAGAATGCTTTTTTTTTTTTTTTTGACTATTCTTTCTGATACTGGGACATGGGCTGAAGAAATTCTACCATTTCTTGAGTTTTTCAAGAAGAAACCAAACTGCAATATTTGCATTTAGGTCTAGTGTTACCCGAGTTTTAAAAGAGATTGGCCATGAATCTAAGTTGTAATGGAAAATGTGAGATTTCAGTGGAATTCAGTTTGGGACTTACTAGCCTTCTGAGTCCTATGCCACATCAGTGAGGCCAGGCAGCATCCCTGTCGGAGCCAGGTTATATCTGCTCTGTCTGTGCAAAAGGAGGCAGGTCATGCATGTTGCAGCCTGTATGTGACCACAGACCTACCCAAAATCTGTTAATCCATGTGAGTATAGCATTTGAATGACTGTTTATGTTGAGAGAGCACTGATGATGGGAAGCTTCCCGCAGCATGATGAACTATTAGGACAGTCCCCTCTAAACTGCTTGGCTCCCTTCTGCTCCTTGCTAGCTGTGTACCAGCTTATACTACTGTGTTTGTCACAACTCATTTTCTGCACCGAGACAGGCAGAAGAGTGCTTTGCACCTCATGTGTTACCTGCAGTACATGGTGATTTGTAAGCTATGGTGCTAGCTGTTAGCTGAAGGTGGAAGCCTGGGTGTTGGAACACTCGTGGTAGTGCCCCGTGACCAGCTTCAGTGTGGAGTGCTGCCTGCTGGGCCACTGCTGAATGCTGAATTACAGCCTGAGACTGGCTGTAATGTTCTGAAAGAAAAATGTGGCAGAACTTATGCTGCCAGCACTAAATTTTCATGTGTTTCACCAGATTTTGCAAGGTGACTTTTTTTATGGAGTAGAAAGTGTAGTTGGAACATGGAATTTTCAAGCATTGCAGTGGAAAGGAGGCAATCTAGTTGAGGGGAAATAATCATTAAAAGATACTGCTAGGTATCAAATTAACTTTACAGTTTGTTGAAACTGGTTAAAATAATGATTTTATTATTTTCACAAAGATAAGTATTTCGGCAGGTTGTTGGTTGTGATGGAGGTCACGGAGAGGAGAAGTTCTGTGGCTTGGGCTGCAGGACAGGTCATATAACCATAGTGGCCCTTCTTGTATCTGAAACCTGAGGGTAAGTTGCTAAGTATTGAGCCGGCTTTTCGAAGGTGCTGAGCAGCTGCTATTAAGGTTCATGGAAAATGCCAAATGCTCTAGCTGTTTCCTCTGGGTATAAATATGAATGCAGCAACCCACTCTGTACAAACTTTTGTGTGTGTGT